>JAODJU010000001.1:52025354-52050349 GCA_026776725.1 Gnathonemus echidnorhynchus | reverse complement strand
TAGAAAAGGGAGTTGTATTTCAAATAAAGTTTGAATCTGAACCTGTGTAGTTTGAATGGGGGGGGGGGCTCAATAATGTTCCTATCTAGAAAAGGGGGGCCCTGCAGAGAAGGTTTGGGAACCACTGGGCTAAAGCGTAGCAACTATGCTTTTATGGAGCGGGAAGTACAGTTTTTAGGACATACAGTAGCGTGTATGCCTCATGGCTTCATCCACTGCCACACAAGATGGAGGCAATACAGAAGGCACTGGCACCCACTAATGATACAGAGTTGAGGGTATACCTGGGGTTACTCAACTACAGTATATAACAGGTTCCTTCCATGCCTATCAACATTATTAGCACAATCTGTTAAGAAAAGATGCTCTCTGGAAAAGGGAGCGCGAGCAGGAAATGGCTTTTAAGGAGTCCAAATAACTCATGCAATCCTTCAAGATATTAGTGCAGTACGACAGTCAGAAGGATTTAATCTTGTCCTGTGATGCTTCACCATACAGTGTTGATGCGGTGTTGTTGCATTGCAGGCCAGATAGGCAAGAGAGACTGATAAGTTTCATGTCATGACATTGGTGGAGTCCAACTACTCACAGCTGGACAAAGGGGGTCTGGCTGTGATGTTTGGGATACAGCACTTTCATAAATATTTGTATGGAAGAAGGTTTGTTATTTGCAATGACCACAATCCCCTCTTGTCTCTCTTCAGTGAACTGAGAGAAGTGCCTCACATGGCATCCCCACAGATCCAGCAATGGGCTTTAACCCTGCGAGCCTATGAATATGAGATCGGGTACAAGCCAGGTAAATTCCATAACAATGCTGATGCCATGAGACGACTCCCACTGCCTCAGCAGCCAAATGAGGCAGAGCAAGAGGATCGAGTACTAATGATGGAGGATATACCCTTGGTGTAAAAAAGTAAAACAGATGGACAGGTAAAGACCCTATGTTGTCTTGGGTTAGACGTTTCAGCTGTGAAAGTTAAGTGTGCAGGATGGGTGTATATTGTGGGGGTCACATGTGATTATTCCTCAGCCGGGGCATAAGGCATTGCTACAGTAATTGCATTACGGGCAGACAGGCATTTCCCGAATGAAAGCATTAGAATGGAGCTACTTTTGGTAGCCAAAGTTAGACTCTGACATTGAAGCTCTAGGGAAAGGAAGCCGTACATGCCAAGAACACTGGAACGTACCAGCAACAGCTCCACTTCAGCCCTGGGAGTGGCCGAGTAAACTTTAGCAGAGACTGCATATTGACTATGCGGGACCATTTATGGGTCACATGTTTTTGATTCTGATTGATGCCTATTCGAAGTGGATGAATGTTTATCCAGTAACTTCCATAACTTCAGCCATCACTATTCATTGTTTTAGGAAGAGTTTTTGCAGCCAAGGGTTACCAGAGATGATTGTGTAAGACAATGGCTCATGTTTTGTCAGTGTGGAGTTCATGCGAAAAAATGGCATTGAGCACATCACCTTAGCTTCATATCATGTTTCTTCAAATGGCTGCGCCGAGTGAGCAGTCCGGACTGCTCAATGATGAAAAAGGTGGGTGAAGGGAGCCTAACAACTAAAGTGTCGAGAGTGCTGTTTAACTACTGCATTACTCCACAATCTACCATGGGGTTGTCTCCTGCGCAAATGCTGCAGGGTAGAAGGTTAAGATCAACACTAGACCATGTGCAGCCCAATTTGAGGGCAAGGGTAGAACGGAAGCAGAGCACCCAAAAGAAACTTCATGACAAACATGCGCTAGGGCGAAGTTTCCAGGTGGGAGACGCAGTGATCACAAGGAACTTCAGTTACGGGTCTAAGTGGATCCCTGTGGCCTGTACTACGAAGCGGGGTTACTGACTTATCGGGGTACCTTGTCAGATTTAAGGTACCACAGTTTAAATGGACTTAATATTAGTTCACTTACATTTTGCCCAGACTACCTTAAATCCGACAAGTTACACCGATTAGCCAGTAACCCCGCTTCGTAGTACAGGCCCCTGGTTTTATTGTCGCAGTCACATGGCCAGTCTCATACTGTACAAGATCATGTTAGGAGATGGTAATGTCTTACGTAGACATAAATATAGATCAGATTCTGGTGAGATTAGTAGATGAGGACCTATTATATCCTGGGACCACTGTGCCACAAAAGGAATGTATAAATCCATCTGAGGCTTGGGCAATGCTCGAGAGCACTGCTGCAGGGAAGCATGGAGGTGTTTCGGAGGGTGAAACACAAGAAGCAGCAAAACCAGACAAGGAGGCACCAGATGCACCCAAGGAGTCACGAGAATGTGTGTCACCTGTGAGACGTTCACAACGCATGGTGTCAGAACCAAGTTATTTGAGGGATTTTGTACGTTAAAAAAAAAAAAGACTTGTAAGCCTTGTACTATCAGGAGATACATTGTTAAATGGCTGTTCCTGTTATGATTTTTTCTTTGTTTGAGGTGAGTGAAACATAACCTAATTCCTAGTAAATGGTGTGTATTGCTATAGATGCTCTGTAGGTGCCAATAGAGGCTTTGTTAATTAGTCATTTTTAACTATGTATGTGGGTGAAGAAAATAAAAAAAAAACGTTTTGGGGGCACAGGAGAATCACTGTAATGTTTACGGTGTGTTGCTCAGTAAATAGGCAAGGTCTACATGGCTGTCCGTGTGTCCTTATTGAGAGGATATTACAGGAGTACCATATGTTGGTACTCCCCTTGTTATTCAGTACCAGCAGATATTGATAGGTGCCAGTGTTTTCACCATCTTTTGTGACCGTCGCAATTTGTGACTCCAGGGGCAATGTTTCACATATTATGGAGAATGAGCTCAAGGTTCCTGTTCACGTGCACAAGCCCTCTGCATATTTCACATACCTTTTTCATTTAACGTATCACAGTTAACTGAACTTTTTCAAGGTACCAGACTCTTTCAAGGCAGCAGCATTTCCATTTTTTGTTCTGTCTTCTAATTTGTATTTCTTAGTGTTGTGTCAGGAGTCATGATAGGAAATAACTCTTCTGCATGATCTTTCAAAATCAACATTCGCTAATTATATGCTGAAAGAGTGGGTAGTTCTGAGCTGTAAAATATAGCTGATGTAGCAACTATTTTCCTCGATTGCTCACTTTTATTTTTGATTTATATATTTCAAAGGGGATGCGTGCAAGCTAAATACAACTATCGGTAAAAGATATGTTCATGTATGTATACTTCAAATGAATTAATGTTTTAAATGAGATATTTATTCTTCTTGATTTTGTTAACTTATTTTCTGATTGTTTTTTTTTTTTGACATTTTATTTTGTGTACTGTGTGCAGAGGGTTTGTGCGCGTGAAGAGGGACCTCTCATTCATTCCCTATAATACAATGAAAATACGTTATCTGAAAATCAAGTGGTGTGTGTTGTCCCCCATCGTACATTGTAAAACACGCTTTATTGAACATATCTATCTCATTTTACTGTATAGGGTTGCCAACTCTCATACATTTGGTTATGATATGCTTTCAGACTGTCATGCTCAAGCAAAAAATCTTATGGCAAATCTGTATTATTCCACTTTAAAACTAAAATTGGCTACATAAAAGGTGTTGGAGTCGCAAACCTTACAGACTATTTGAAAGGTAATAAAACTGCTACATACATGTAAATGCTTGGCCGTGTGTGTTGACTTATCTCGAATTGAAAATCTCACACAAGCCAGCTGACTGAAGTTGACAACCCTGTTTTTGAGTGTGAAGAAGAAGCCAGGGTAAGGAAGAGGCCATAAGCCATTGCGGATATTCTGCGGCTACATGGGCACAGGCGTATTTTAAGAGAAAATAGGCAATTAATGTCATAAGTGGTGTAATATGGGAAAAATGGGACTGTAGCTTGTGGAATATCAACGCATATGCTACCAAATACATCATGCTCTCCTTCACGTTATCCTCTAACTGTGATGTTACTATTAGCATTGACATTGATGCATTGAGTTCTTGAAGCTGCGCCTGCTAACCAGCCATGAAGTGTGCTTCTGTTCCTACGTTCCTATTTGGCTGAACTCCTATCAGTGAATTAGCTAATATCCCGGCTCAGACGCAATCTACACCAAGCGGCTTGAGCTAAATGAGCAAGTCCGTAAATGGAAATACGTTACAAACTCATAGATAATAAAACTACATAAATATTGCTCAGTTTAATATTTAATGAGGAGAAAGCCAAGAATATAAAACTGCCAACACAAAGGAGCAGAAATAATATCTAGAATAAATAATTAAGCAAATATCATTATTAATTCATGTTTTCCCTTCTTGTCTGCGGCCGTTTCATGTGACTCCATCTTTGCTTTGATAGTCCCTTCAGAGGGTAATCGTTTTTTTGTCTTAATTGCATGATTCTGACGACACCATTTGTTTCTCTCACGCCATCTTTTAACTTTCCTATGCAGGCTTTAGCTCTTACGAAGCTGCCCCCCCACACCACAGTAGAGTGCCGTGCTGTCCATACACATCTTGAAATTAAAAAATTAAAACCCTGGAGAGCAAATAAAATGTTTATCAATTCAGAATCCCATTGAATGAGTCCAATAAACATGGCAGAAGATCACCACATACTAAGCCTAAGGTAGTCATAGTGCCCTAGGAAGCTATTTTTATGGGAAAAAAAATGTGGACTCTTTGCCTGTGTGTTATATATGGTCTAATATATATTCAGTGACAAAAAAAGTTAAGCACCCAGAAATAATGGTCCAATTTACATGTAATTTGGTACACGTGCAGACCAATGATGGGTATGTAAATGATTCGATTTGCAAGGACCTGGTACGTCTAGTCACCAGACACAGAGGATGCCTCTTAGATGCATTAGACAGCATTATTAGCACTTTACAGAGTTTCATAGGCCTAGGTCGCATTGTGGGTTTGCATGAGGCCAGGTGGTCATATCATACAATTGCCCAGCAAGTGAAGCATGCAGGTGTCACAGTTGCCTGAGGTTGAAACCAATGGGCACGTAAGGGCACCCACACACTGTCTCTGTGCACCCAAGACAGACCATACCAAGGAAGGATCGTCATATTGTGCTCGAGTCATTACAGAACCCTATAACATCTGCAGCAGGCATCCAGACACAAGTACTGGACTCTCTACAACACCCTGTGTCATCCCGCACTGTGTCTAGACAACTGACATCAGCCGGACTATGGGTTCATCGTCCCATGCGTAGGGTGCCGTTAACACCAGCACAGAGATGCCTGCGTTTGGAGTGGTGCCATAACCAGGAGTTATGGACTGATGACAAGTGACATTGTACCATGTTCAGCAAGGAATCTCGGTTCTACATTACCATGGATAACCGTTGTGTTGTAGATGGCGGTGCCTAGGGGAGAGGACCAATCCTGTCGATATTGTGGAGAGACACACCAACGTTATTTCTGGCATCATGGTGTGGGGAGCCATAGGGTATGACTTCAGGTCAACTCTGATAATGATTCGGGGGCCCCCGACAGCATAGCTGTATGTTAGTGACACCCTGCACCCGCATGTCTTACCCCTCCTGAGACAGCACCCTGGTACAATCTTTCAACAAAACAGTGCACATGGCATGTATGTCTATGAACTGCCTGTGTCATGTTGAGGTGCTCCCGTGACCAGCCAGGTCCCCCGATCTTTCCCCAATCAAACATGTGTGGGATCAGCTTGGACATCAACTCAGACCCAGTGCCAATCTGCAGGATCTCGAGGGCCAGTTTCAACAGCTGTGGGCCAACTTTCCACAGGAGAGGATACAACGGCTGTACAACTCCCTTCTGCACCATATCGCCACATGTGTCCAGGCCTGCTGGGCAAGGGTTGCGTACATTGCGATACAGTCACATGACCTTTCATGATATGCAGATTCATTTCCACCACTCCACCTGGATGCTTACCTTTTTTGTCACTGAGTGTAATATTCTATAAAGGAATGCACCATTGGTATACTGAAGGAAATGAGGTAATGTAAAAATATGGTGTTGGTATGGGTGAACGAACCAAATGGCCCAAAGCAAGGCAGGTATTCTTACAATAAGGTTTCCATCTACTAAACAATAACTTTACGTACTTTGTTCACACAGGCTTTTATTTTCATGCATAATGAGCGTTTATAGTGCACATGAGAATACAGAGCAAAGCTTTCAATTAGTGGCACACACAGAGCTAATTACAGATAACTTTTTGAGGTGAATGTGTTTTCAAAACAAGAATAAAAACCAATACAAGCTAAACTCATTGTAATCGTTCTTTAAAGGAATAATAATAGGGAGGCATCACTGGAAAGTTATGGAAATGCTAACAGCTTAAGGAGTCTTATCAGCAACGGGCAAAAGGGGGGCTTACTGTGGGGAAATGAGAGTACATGTGCTCTCCTGAGAGATGCACGTAGCAGGCCAACATATTTATGTGTCTCCAGACTCATTTGATGATATCTTTAAATAGTTTGCAGATATGAAAATGACAGTTTAGCTCGGCGCACACTGAGGCACGAGTTGGCATTCTTCCTCTTCTTGAGTCTCACGAGGATGCATTGAACAGTGTTTCTGTGCAAAATGTCCAATTAACCTAAATGAAGAGTGTTTAATGGAAATCACATTTTGCTGTTTATGGTTCACCACACAAGGGTTTGCTAGAAAACAAGGTCTTAGAACTGAGAGTATACCATATTTTCTTTAGCCAATATTATTAAACCTTTATCCAGTATAGATATTACTGTATAATCAGGGACCTTAAAGCATGCTTTTTTGGTTCACTCATCTTGGTTTTCCAGAATTCAATTGGCTGTATATAACAGTTCTGAAAAGCCAATTATCTCTGCTTCTCTTCTTCACATTTTGCTTTTATTGTTTTTATTCTGTGTCTTTCTCAGAGTGGTGAATTTATGAGCATGCGTTATCGTTTTTCCAAAGGGGATTTACCGTTAGCTCTTAATATTGTGTGACTTAATGAGTGCCTTCCTGGGGCTAGCTTGCACCTTTACGCAATATCACATTTTCTGATGGGTAATCCACAAACGCAGGCAGGATCAGGTATCTAATTTTACTTGCATTAGTCTTATTAGGTCTGGTCTTTTAGTGGTGACCTGTCAGTGGCACAGGTAATAATTGTTGCCAGAGCAGTGAGCAGCAATATGTGTGTTTGTGTGTATGAGCATTTGATGATTGTTTCTGATTCATTCACCCTGTCTGTTCTTTACCTCTGTTGTCCTCCCCCTTCTTGCCCTTCCTTTCTTTCATCCATCCATCCTTTATTCCATCCATATATCCATCCGTTCGGTGTTTTCATCTGTAGATTTCCCAATATGTGGGAATGTCATGATACCTTATTGAGTTTGATTGATGACAGTGATTAATAAATCATTGTATTTGCATTCAAGCTCCTCTCATTCATTAAAATCATTTCCTGCATCTTCAGTCTGATCTCCTCCCACTTTTCCAGCATTCCATAGATGAAAAGAGACTGTCTGGTGGAGAGCCCTGAGCTGAATTTATTTAAAGCATCTCCAACATGGCCCTCTCCACTATGAAAGCTCTGACTCTGCCTTATAAAATCTCTCTATGTCTGTCCAGCTGTCAGCCTACCAGCTAGACCTAGTAATTATCACATATCTCTTTTTAATTATTATTTTTGTCACTTCCAATGCAGTGACATTGATGTTTAACTGATCAGGGTTATGGAGAACAGTTAATAGAGCCATTCTCATGATCCCTATTTATATGATGACCGCGTGGTCTGTTTTGATAAAGACCAGCATGTCTGGATCTCTTCTAGGATCTAACGGTTTTTGCTGCTGTCCATAGCCATCGCTCAGGCCTGCCAAGGTGACAGAAGGGAGCTGTGATGCATATTGATCCACCTCATACGTGCCGTAGAGCTTGGGTTCAGTTATCCAGTGAGAGAAACATTGTTGATTCCCGTTGGGTAGCCAACATGAATTCCAGGGCCAGATGTAATCCATCCAACTCAGTCATTGTCAAGGTGACAAAACAGGATTGAGTGTCCTCTTTGCACGACCCCACACCATGCAAATGTAGGAAGATCCGTTTTCTGACAGAACAAACATCTGTTATTTAAATTTAACAATAAACTCAAATGAATACACTCAAGTGATATTCTAATGCAATGTTCTATATATGGATTAACATGTGTGACAAGTTTAGTCTGTGGCTTGTTATTTCAACAGGCTTGTTCCCAAAGCTTACATTGTGTGCCTGAGGCTCACTTCCATCTGCTTGTTTTGCTGCTGGGAGATGAAGACGTCAACTGAGAGATGAGATGAGATGAAGATGAGAGTCTTTCATCTTTGCAGTGTTCTTTTCTGTCACCTGACATACGTAAATGTCACTTGAGCACTTCGTGTCTCTCCACATGATTTCTTAATGAAGTTCAGCAGGGCGTGAATTTGGCTCATGACTCTGGGACAGCTCAGTAATGTGTCCAATAATGCAGTAATGATTTCAGTGGTGTGTTCAGTAGTATGCTCAGTTATGTGTTCACTAGCTCTATTGTGAGTTCAGTAGTATGCTTAGTAGTGTGCTCAGTAGTCCTGGCTGAACACTCACAGAGGCTCTGAAGGAGACAGAGCACCATTCTTCCACTTGCTGTTAATTTCTCTCCAATTCCTCCTGAACATTTCAGAGGGATTAGTTCCTGCCTGCTTGGAGCACTCTGAGTCATTTGTAGTGTAGGACTCAGCCTTATGGGGGGGTGGGGGGGAGGCTGCTTTCTTTGTGGCTCAAACGTCATGGGATGGGGTCGCCGCAGGACCACGGTGGGGGTGTCTGTGCGTGTGGCCGTGTACACTGACAGACATTCTGGTGGCAAGAGGGGGCAGCGCGCACACGTCGAACACACCCAAGAGTGGTGCTAAGCCATAAATCCCGCACAGCAAATCCAGGGATTTGAAATCCCCACGAAGCTGCAGATCGACATCATCAAGGCGCTCTCTCTCTCTCTCTCTTTCTCTCTCTCTTTCTCCCTCTCCCTTTCTTCCTACCTTTCTCAATGTGAGCCTGTAAGACGCGGCACTGCTTAGATAAAGAGCTCTCTGAAGTGGGGCTCCAGAAAACACCACTGCTGTGAGCCACTCTCTAATGCAAGGCTTAGAACCGCAGAACAATAGGAGAATTTGCAGACCATTAACTAAGACAGGCAGTGATTAGACAGACAGGCAGACTGACTAACAGACAAATAGGCAGGCAAGTAGACAGACAGACAGGCAGACTAACAGATAGACTGACTGACCAGACAGAAAGATAGGTAAGCAGACAGACAGGGAGAAAGGTAGACATAAGGTGGTTTCATATCGCCGGAACTTTTTTCTGAAACCAGAACCTTTTTCTGGAATCAGGGACTTTTTTCATGTTCATACTGAACAAACTCAGCCTGATTGTAGTTCCTCAGAAGCAGTTCCAGGTACTTTTTAGTACCTACTGAAGATTAGGTACTTTTCAAACACAAACTATTGAGGAGGCGCTTATAGCGATAGCTTGCTGATTGGTTGACCAAAAGCACCAGTGTTAACTTGGAAGTTAGGCAGAACTGCAGAAAAAGAGATGTAGCAGAGCAAAAATTGAGCATATGTGTCATGTCCTGCCCTGCCTGACCATCCACACCTGGTACTTGTTAGTCTTACCTCTTCTTCCTGCCTTTCTGTGATTCATTCCAGCTGCCTCTCATTGAGTTCCCTTGTTAATCTAGTATTTAAATGCTTCCTGGTCCGTCATTGATGTTATATGTTCCTGTGGCCCTTGTCCTAGCCTCCCTTCTGATCCCCTGCAATCCCGTTTTGTTTTCAGTTCTGTTCAGTTCATTTAAATTAACCTCCTTTGTTTGCCCTGACTCCTGTTCCCACATGCTCCATGCTGCCTGTCCATGACAAGAAGAAATTATTTTTTTACCCCAGTTACATTTAATACATGACATCAACTAATTCATTTTTTGCTTGCATCTCCATATTTCTGCATCAGAAAATTTGATCACTAACCAATACACTTTATAGACACTTATTACGAGATTACGTTACATCATTTTTTATTCCGTAGAAAATGAAAGATTGATCTGCTGGCCAGATTTAATAATAATCATGACCATGTCAGTGGTCATGTAAGTAAAATATAAATAAAAGGCTGTGTTCCATTTTGATCGCGAATGATCCACCCATAACTAACAAATAACTGACGTAACTTATTTACAGTACTTGTAGTTTTTGTGAAATTATGTGTGAACCTATGAACTTTTGCATCTCCCATGCAGATTTAGCATAAAAGTCCTAGTTCCTGTTGCATGGTGTGAGCTTCAAAAGTTCCAAGTCGAGGGGGCTAGTAACCTGGTACCAGGTTCTCGGACTTCAGTGTGAAAGCGCCTATATCCTCCTGAGACCCCACCCATTCATTTATGTCCATTGTAGTGGACATTTTATTTTTGCATCTATCTTTCCACTGATGTTAGGAAATGTATTTATTCCTGTTGTGCACTAAAGAGGACATGTGTGAAATTAAAAATAAAATAAAATTTGAAAAAATCTAAAAGACAACCTACAATTGAAAGACACTTTTCCCCTTGGGTCTCAGGAGGATATACTGTAGACAGACAGATAGACTGACTGAGACAGACTGACTGACAGAAGGCAGACAGACTGATTGACTGGCTGGCTGGCCGACCAATAAATTGATTGATTGACCACCCATAAAGGCTGTAGAAAGATGAATAACTCAATCATGAAAACCAACTTGGTACATAGAACATGGTGAGAGTTATTAGTACAGTATTATATCTGCCTTTCGTGAGTTCAGATAAATACTCATTGGAGTCTATCTTTGAAAAAGCCTAAGACACACTACTGGCATAGTTGCCATAATTGCATGGGGGTAGTGACACTTCCCCGTGCCTGAGCGGGGTTTGTGGCCTTATGGGCAGCTGCAGAGCTTCTAAACACAACAAGAAACTCAAGTGTATCAGAAGAGAGACCTTATAGTGGGAGACACCTTGATTCTTTGTCATGTGCTGCCTCAGTGTGTTCCAGTGTGGTGAATAATAGCTAATACATAAGTAGCATATTTAAAATACACCCAAACGTACCTAACATACAAACGTACAAACTTTTTGAGAGGTCAGGCAAACCAAGTGCTTTGGTGGATTTTTAAATCAGCCTAAGATTTACTGGCAGTACATGTGAAACCTTCATAAAGAAATAGGTAACACAGACAGAGCATGATTGTTAAGGACATAGACCTTAATCTTGCTGGTACATCTTGTTGGGCCTAGGTGTTGTACCTTTGAATTGGATACATAACCTGACTAGCTCTTGAGGAATTCTCAGCTGGGAAAGATGACCTTGTAACTTGAGTGAGCATCTGAGGAGCTCCTGTGACCCGCTGGCCTCTAATGGTCCTATGTCACAAGAAGCTATCTAATGTGACAGTGGACAGGCTACATCATAAATGCTGCTGGAACTGGGGGACCATCCCCAAGTGGAATCCCTGTCCTTCATTAATGCATCACCAGTTGGTGTCCTCGGGAAGCAGAGATGGCGTGCGGTTAGTGATGAAGCAGGCAGATACCTCTGGAGGACGAGCAAATGGATGTTCTTGGATTAACCTCTGAGAAACAAAGAGAGCCGGTGTCATGTGCATCAGAGATAAGGAATGCCACATCCTGTCCGGAGATAACGAGGCTCGTCTTTTCATCTCTGCTTTCTGAGGGAGAGTAAGCGTGCTTCGGCGCCAGATCGCGACATTCTTTGTGCCAGCGGGGCGGGAGCTTTGAGGCCACTACGCTTCTCCACGGATGCTTCTGGCAGACAAAACCCAGATAGCAAGCTGCCCCTCAGAAAGCACTCGGCAGCTGCCACACGACGCAGCATATCCAGAATGTGTGTTAGCATCGGTGGTCTGAATTATAAAGCTCCTCAATAAGGCGTCAAACTGCGGTGAAGCTTCCGGAAGCCTCTGCCTGCATGGATCGCAGAGGCGTGGTACGCCATGTGGACTTAGAGTGCCTTGTATCTGTCACGATGCATCACTTGAGGTGGAGAGCTTGTACTGTCTGATTTCTGGAGATTCCCAGGCCAGATTCTCGCTGAGTATCTCAAACTCTTACTGGTGTGTAAATATGTGGGAATAGAAAGCTGAAGGGAACACGTTTCATTCTAGAACATTCCTGACGGTTCACTTTGACAGTGAACTTTGTGACACTAAATGTTACTGATGTGGATGATTTAATTGGTAAGTCAATGTATATTTAATATCGTGCATTCGTGGTGTGAAAGTAGAGGTCATCATAACCCCATTTCATATGAAGAAAAACACTTTGAAAGCCACTTCTTAGAGTATAAGGTACGGGGGAAAAAACAGTTAATATAGCTACAGTAAATGCATTCCGAAATTTAAAAGCTCAGTCTACTTGCTAAGGAACACTCTTTAAAAATTACATAAAAGCCACAAATACTTGTGAGGTATGTAATACCTAACAGTCATTTACAGTCTGAATTCCGACAGCTGGAGAAGCTTTCTGCTGTTATTGCTATAATTCAACAAACTGATATTGAGCCATCAGAAAAGAATAACTTTTGAAATATATGATACCACCACACAATTAATTGCCCTGGCTGTGTTGTACTATTACCATACATGCAGTATTCTTTGCAATTTACTACAGACTGAGTTCAGCAATTCCGTTACCTGACACCTTAACACCTCTTTATAAAGCCCATACAGTACAGTACAGTGTATGTACATATATGTATATGGGGAAATGCCGATATACAGGAAAACCCCACTGCAAAGACAATATGGTGGTCTCCGTACAGTTTCTGCTATAAATGAAAAATAGGTAAAAAAAAAAAAAGCTTTTCTTGGTGCCCTTTTCTGCATGTTATGCAGGTCACCCTCTCAGTCCAGCTAAGATCTCCTCGTCCTGGACCAGGCACCATTTCATGTTCAATCACTCCATCAGAGCTGGATGTTAATGTCGTGTGATGAGCAGCATGTGGTGTGCAGCCGTCTTCACGCTCGGCCTGGATCGCTGTATGATCTCTGTTATGTTAGTGGATGGCTCAGGCATGACTCACCAGTACGTTGATTTATATTGTATATTTACTGTTGTTATTAATCTGACACATCAGCCTTCTCAGTTCTTACAATATTTAAATATGTTTTGGTCGGTCTACAGTGGTAAGTCTGTTTATTTTTGCACGCAGCTGATGGCTATACCTTGTGACTGGGTCAGTGCAGGAATGCTTAGGTGTGACCTGAAAAGCTAATTAAAGAACAGCTACATTCATTCAGCATGACTTTTTAAGGTTGTGTGGAGGCACTTTAGACACCAGTGGAAATGGAGTGTTTACGAGTGAGAGATGCGGGTACTGCTGTGAAAGCAGCTCCGCACAGAGTCAAGGCCACAATTTCGCAAAGGTGCCCCTTTCTGCTAACAAGCCCGGTGTGGCTCTTTTGCACTGCGAGGGCCCTGTCGAAATGTCTACAGTTCTGTTGGTCCAAAGCCTACTATTACAGCCCCCGGTAATCTCCAGAGCGGCGGGAGGGACGCACATTTTCCCAGGCCACTTTCAGCTTTTATGCAGTGACACGCCCTGCAAGGCCATGGGAGCTCCCACTTAACGCTTGTCCTCTGACCTAATGGCCCCTGCTGCTTCTGTCTGTAGGGGGTGTGAATCCCCAGCCTGGGGGTGCCATGGGGCATGAGTAGCAGGGTAAGCTATGCTGAGATTCACCCCCACTCTGCATCGGACAGCCCACCTACCAGAAACTACTTCTGAGTTTTTGTGGCAAGCCAGTTTAGTTAGGCTTAGGTAACTTTTTATTTAAATTACATTACTGAAGCATCTGACCAACATCTATCTTCACTATCTGGATTTGTTAAGGCTCCAGAGGGAGATTATTCCATCTCATGCATCAGAACACCTTTCCCCCCAGGAAGTGAAGTTGCTCACCGCTCATCGGGAGATAAGTCTTAGCTTCCTCCATAGTGACCCACAGTGGTATCTGCTGATAGCATCAGCATGGTCCATGATTCTGAAGTGGACATTTCATTAGCCAGACAGACATTCTGAAAAGGTAAACCTACTGGACAAGGAGAACACACTGAGCACTCTGAAAAGAACACACTGAGCACTCTGAAAAGAACACACTGAGCACTCTGAAAAGGAGAACACACTGAGCACTCTGAAAAGGTGATGATACTGAACACTCTGAAAAGGTGAGCACAATGAACACTGAAAAAGTGAACACAATCAGCAGTCTGAAAAGGTGAATACGCTAAGAACTGTAAAAAAGTGAACATAATGAACACTCTAAAAAGCTGGACACTCTAAAAAGCTGAACACACTGAGCACTCTGAAACTCCCACTGCCCTGTGTATCCAGCACTGTGATCATGCTGTCTTGCTTTCCTCAGCAATCTTGACATGATATGATGTCATTCTGTCATAAAAACAGATTTTAGTCGAGTATGAGAGATGTTCGAAAATAATGTAAACCTTAGTGATGATTAGTTGAAAACAGCAGCTGTTGGGTTTCTGCTGCTGATTATGATGATGATGAAGATGATGATGGTGTTTCTCATTAATTGATCCTTGCCTGCACCAGAGAGCTTTCATCTCCTCATGGTGATATGACATTTATAGGAATTCTGTTCTCCTCCTGACCATGGCGGTCAGCGTTGATGTCAATGCTCTTTCACCCAGCTGTGCTTAAAACTAGCACATGGCTCATTGAGCATTTCATTCGCAGAATAAGGTGTAACATGCGTAATTATGAAGACTCACACTGCAATTGGAATGTAGAATCCCAAATAAGGGGATGTGGCTTTTGTACAAAAGCACGGTGATTGTGCAAAGACAGGCCCCCTCCCTGCTGCTCACAGGAACCAGGCACCATGCAAGCACATCTAGAATAGAGGTGCTTTATTCAACCCATGGAATAATTTTCTCATAGCCTATCCCATCTAGCTCTCCATGAGACACACAGCTGAGAGAAAGCCTGTGGGTCATAGCACAGGGTCAACCAACATTCAGCTGCCCAGGAGCAATGGGGGGCGAAGGGCCTTGCTCACGGCCCCCAAAGTCGGCATCATGGATTTGAACTGACTTCCTTCCGGTCATGGGTAGAGAGTCCTAACCCAGTAAGCCTCACCCAGTGTCTGGGGGCTTCTCTTATTGTCTGATGTTGTACTGCACCTGTAGGGCACCAATGAGATGCTGATTTGCCCAGGACCCCTTTTTGGAGTCGGGTCGTATACAGTATGACCACCCACAGCCCTGGGGATACCAGTGACCCAAACCCCCTGTCCATGCAAGCCCATCTGAGACCCTCAACCATGATTCTCACTATCACACCAGCACCTCCCCCCCCCCACTGTCCTGACTACATAATGGAGCACAGCCTTTTTATGTCATTACAGCCTGAGCTTTTGGTTTGATATGGATTATGCTTCTCTGAGGAAATGTTAACAGCTGGCCATGTTTGTGTGGTATCATGGACAGTGATCAGCATGCGAGGTGTTTAAAGGACTACAGCACCTGTAATGGAAACTCCAAGAAACATGATTTTGCCTTTCTGTACTGCACACAACTGCTGGCGAACAGTTTAGAGAGGTCATTGAGTCACGTCAGATTAAAGTGCTGCAGATGTACTTAAGCGCTCATTTCAAATGTCACATGGAGAGGTTGCCATTTGTCAATGGAGATATTTCAGGCCTGATCCTAAGGAGTTTATGTGCAGAAGGGACTGTGAGATATGGCATGACATCTGAAATGTTGGTGTGAATAATGATGCATCGAAATCAGAATGAAGGACCCACAAAAGGGTCATCTGGAGTAATGTCAGAATCTAGGACCCATCTGCGAGAGTTTGTGTGCATGGACGGCCCACTTTGCTGTTGCATGAGGAGAGTTAAGAAGCTCCTGAGCTTTCCAGTCCTGCCTGTGGACAGGTGAAACCACGGTGTGATGTAGATCGCGATGGAGCCATTGAGCAATAGCTGACATCTGTGACACATTAGCCCCGACTGCAACCTTTCCTCCTTCCAAGGTCAAGACCTATGAGTTTCATTTTTATGTTATTTAAAATATAGTCCTTCATATTTGATCATATGATATCCTCCATCCCAAGCTCTACAGACCCACTCCAGTAGACCTACTGCCCCAACAGATCTACAGAGGACGCCATCTTCCACATTCTGCACACCACCCTCAGCCACGTGGACAAGAAGCAAGGGAACTATGTGAGACTGTTGTTCATTGATTACAGTTCTGTGTTTAACACAATAGTCCCTCACAGACTGTACACCAAGCTGAGAGAGCTAGGACTGAACAACTGCCTGTGTGCCTGGGTCTTCAACTTCCTCACAGGCAGACAAGAGGTGGTGAGAGTAGGTGGCTGTGTCTCCAACACCATTACACTCAACACAGGGGCTCCTCAAGGATACATGCTCAGCCCTCTCCTCTACACACTCTACACTAGAGACTGTGTGGCCACACTCAACTCCAACTCCATCATGAAGTTCGCTGACGAGGAGGCGGATAACCTGACATCGTGGTGCCAGGAGAACTGCCTCCAACTTAATGTCAGCAAGACCAAGCAGCTGGTGGTGGACTTCAGAAGGAGTAAGGAGCGCTCCTACTCCCCCCTCTACATCAACGGGACTGCAGTGGAGAGAGTGAGCAGCTTCAAATATCTAGGTGAGGACCTGAGATGGACAGAACACATCCAGCAAGGCAAGGCAGCGTCTTTACCACCTAAGACAGCTGAAGAATTTTTGGGTTTTTTTAGGACTTTTTACTCCGGCGTTGTGGAAAATGTCCTGAGCCAGAACATCACATCCTGGTACGGAATCAGCTGTATACAGGACAGTAAGGGACTATGGAGAGTGATTCGGGCAGCAGAGCGCTTCACTAGATCTTCTTTACTGTCTCTGCAGGACATTTATACCAGGAGATGCCGGAGCAGAGCAACCAGAATGATCAGAGACTCGTCTCATCCCAGCAACTGTCTGTTTGAGCTGCTGAAATCAGGCAGGCGCTTTAGGAGTATTACGGCAAAAACAGAGACACTCAGGAGGAGCTTCTATCCTCACGCCGTAAGACTTCTTAATCAGGACATGCCACCACTACACCCTTAGTATACACAACCCATTTAAACCCTTCCCAACTGTCACCAACCTGCTGTTTTTAACAATCCCCCTTTGCTGATTATATTTATATTTATACTTATGTTACCTGCACTTTAAATACAAAGCTCTCTCATCATATGCACATATACAGTTTTTTTACCTTAAGATTATTTCCTATAATTGAACTCTCTAATATATTAACTCATTCTCTATATTATATATACATTTTTAGTTATTGAAACATTTTAGTTTATTGTAAGATTTTTAACTTGATTTATTCTTAATTCTATTTTTGATTTGATTTGCACAGTCTAAGGGTCGTTCAGGGTACATTTCACTACATGTTGTACTTGTATAACCATGTATGTGATGAATAAAGTATCTTTTATATTGTATCTTGTATATGTTGTTATTCTACATTATACCAGCTGCATTGCATGGGTAAAGATGCATAATTTGATTGTTGCCTTGCATGTAATTACTGCAATTATATCAGAGCAGGATTCATATTTGTTGATTCATTTTGTGTGCTAATCCAATAGCATGTCTCCCTCCTAACAGAAAGCAATGCTGTTTGGAAGGGTGTAATTGCATATTTTTCTGAGCAAGATGTTTTCAGACATAAACATTTATATTACCACCTAGACCTGTTGACTTTAGTTTGGATTTCCATGCCCTGTGCAGTTAAATGATGAGGTGTGGTTGGGCTTTGCCAATGGAGTTCAGCTCATGATGAACCACACAGGCTGGCCTCCTGCTTGCTGCAGCAGATGGGCGGACGGGCTAATGGATGTGAGAAAACATCCACACGGACCTCATGCCTGTGGAAATGGAATGAGCCCCTACAAGAAAGTTACACACATCACGTTTCATTGAAAAGTGGACTTTATTAATCAATTAATAAGTCGATCTTTACATAAAAACTATGGAAAAAATCACCATATAAATCATGTTCCAGCAGGTATCATAATTATTAATTATTTAAGTTAAATTAAAAATGTTCACTGCTGCAAGTGTACGAAGGAAAGGATCAATTTTATGTGTTCGAAAAGCAGCAGTAGGTGGGCAGATTGTTGGAATTTTAATGTAATCTGTGCCTTGCATAAATAAAGCATACACTGGACATCAATTGGAAATTGATGGATGTCTGTGTTCTGATTTCCCTCTTATTCACATTATTAGATCCATGAGAAGACATCACTTCCTGTAAAAGGTAATGTGGTCATTACTGTCACCCTCCCTCCACATTGCTTTGTCTTAGGTAAAGCTTGACACTAAAACCCCTCTAATCACAGGTCAAAACTGTAGTGTTGATGTCATGAAGGTCACTCCATCAGCCTCCTCATTGTGTGTAACCCAAGGACCTCACGGTTACGCTCTGTGCTGAGATCCATTCGGCCTTAGCATTATTATATAATACAGACAGCACTGTGATGATATTAAGAGAGCTTAAATATATCCCACCCTCATCAGCAGTTTTCCTTAATATTATGCAATATCCTCCACAAAGTATTAAAAAATAAAGCTTAAAATAGCATCCCACTTATGAATGCTCTGGGCCTGGAAATGATATGCCTGCATTATGTACATAAGACTGAGAGGAATCGAAAGGAACTGTTTACAGACGGGATGGTTATCAGGTCCCAGTGGTGAAAGAAAAAGAGACACGTTTGATTTGAAAACCGGCTCTCTTTGCCCATCCACCACCCTTTCTCTCCGGCATAAAAGCCCCTTGTTCCTCATTAGCACTTGGTCCCGTTAGCCTAAATATTCTGTGTGTCTTTGATGAGTTGCGTGTCCCACATGCTCACAACTGTACTGAAGGGAATTTGCCAGTGGCTAATTCCAGCGTTCTGTTAGAGGCCGCATGTCGAAGAACCTGCAGAACCGCCACACTGAAAGAGTCTCTCTCTCTCTGTCGTTCTTTCAGGAATGTCACCCTGGGCCCAGTGATCTATCCCACCCAGAAGAAGTTAATAAAGTAATTGACATGCATGAAAACATAAGCAAACCATGCTTACTCTGAGGCCTCAGAGGAACTGGCTGAATTGACTCCTTCCTGCCAGCCTCCTCTCCTCCCTGTGGTCTCTCTGTACCTTCTCCTCACCTTCTTCCACCCTCACACATGCTCATCCTTTTCCCTCATTCTCCTTCTGCCACTCAGGTCAGGAAAATTGATTCATAGAGCAAAAAGTGATTCTTTCTGATGTCAGGCTCACAGAGGAGGTTTTTGAAAAGTTAATTGGCTGCATAATCAGCTTACTGGCGGAGAACTAGGATGAGCTCTTGGCACGCGGCTGGTGTGCTCTGTATTATAAAATTCCCTTCTATCGCATTAAAATGGACCTACATAAATGAAGCGGTCTCCATGGAAGCGTGGCTCTGTGTTTTCACTTGAGAACACTGGAATGAACATTTGTGTGGATAAGACATATTTGGACTGCTGTTCCCTTTCGCTGGAGGATCAAAGGCAGCAGAATGAAAAATCTAGAAGTTAGACAGATGGTGGCAATACATATTAAGGAGGCAGGGCTTAATTTTTAAGGGTCGAATAGGAGAGAAGCATCAGCAGAAACATTGCTGATTGGTCCAGAGGGAGGAGAAAACTGAAAGACTAGTAGGGAGATATAAAAGTGAACGCTGGGAAAATGGATGGATGAGGTTTGTTTGTGTTGTTTGCAGCAGGTGTACACTGTCAGACTGTAAGGAGAAGACATCAATCGCTGGCCTGAATTTGGAAGAGCACAACATGGATGAGAGTCATGGCCATGCCGGCTGTCCAGAGCTTTCTCAAAAAAAACAATATGTATGTCACATTGGATAAAAGTGACTGCAAAATAAACAATATGTATGTAATATGTATTTGCAGGTCACTAGAAAGTAGCTATCCAGCACTGGATATGGGAGAGCACAAGTGCGTGCTTCATAATAACATTCTGTTCAGTGACCATGAATTTGAGTGGATTCAAGTTAATTTTTTAACATTAAATCAATAAAATCAGTGCTAATTTTCTTGGTTTTTCTTAAACAGAAAAGGAATGACTGCAGCGAGCATTTTACACACCTGGGATTTTGTTCTTCCTCGCAATTTTATAAATGATGGTTTTGCAACGCTTGATTTGGGTCGATTGCCATTGTTATTCATATGCACTAATGTGTTTCAAAACTCTACTTTGATGAAGTACTTTGATGTAATAGAGCAGAAAATTTGCTGGGATGGAGAATTGCTATTGACGTGTCTGCAGCTCCTTGGAAGACTGTAATTTTGTTATTTTAAACAGTAGGTACATATCTTGTGGCAAATACTCATTTTTACCTTTTGATGTTTGTTTTTCATGCATTAAAATCTGTCCACCTCAGAAAAGTCATAAAAGGAAATCATAAAGGCATTCCTGCTTGCTTCATACATTTTCATATGAATGATGGATTCGTGGTAGATTATTGATTATTTTCATATAGCAGCCATTAGTCAGACCCTCTCAAGCCTCTCTGTGGAGTGGTGCTTCCATAGTTCTAATGATGATTTTTGTGAGTTTCTCAGTTATTTGATTATTTTAATTTATCCAAGTCTGTATGCCGTGGAAAAAAAAATGAAAGAAAAGTTGGCAATAAGAGGGAGAAATAGGAGGTGCGGTTTGAGTCGCGTCATTTTGAAAGCATTTAATCCTGAGCCATTATTCCCTCCGGTGATGTTAAAAGTATCGCTCCCTAGTGATGTTAGACGGCTCAATCCTCCACTTTCTATAAGGAAGAGGTAGAAAGAGAGGTAAGGAGCATGCACTGATACAGTGTGTTGACATACCCACCACCTCAGGGATAAGAACCTGAGTGCAGCCCTGCGGCAGGTGATACCTCAGCACCACACTAGTTCAAATGGAATAGAACAGAAGCCTTTTTCCAGTGACTTGAGTGCCAATCCTGCCACCAACCACCAGATTTTTACATGAAAGTTGGAGGACCTGCTTGCAGGGCTGGATGTAGGTTAACATCATACCCAGGACAAAATAATTGCAAGCTAAGTGTCATGACCGGCTCGTACGATCCTTCCGTGTGCCACAGCCCCCTCGTTACCTCGTGTGAATTCCTGATTGTATTCAGCTGTTTCGTGTTATTTCTGAGTAGTCCTGTATACTGTATTTAAGTCCGCGTTCAAGTCTGTTTCCCCAGTCCGGTCATTGACGTTGTGACGTTACGTGTTCCTGTGTTATGTATTAGGATTGAGTCCTAATAAATCCTTCATCTCAGATCCTTCGTTTGACTGTTTCTGCTTCCGCAATCTATCGACATAACACTAAGGGCCTTGCTCAAGGGCCCAACGTTGTAGAATCACTCCTGGTATTCATGGCATTCAAACTGGCAACCCTCTGATTGCTGGTGTAGATAACAAGCTTCAGACCCACCACTCCACCCACACAGGCATGTGGCTAATTCAGTTCAAGTGAAGTTTCACTGCTCCTTTCAGACGATATCCCTCAGTATCTCTGAGCCATTTTTTGGGCATCACAGCTCACCTGTTTCTACTTTCAAAGGAACAAGCTTTCAGCCTCAACAAAGGAATTACGTGTAGCTGCTTTGGGGCAGCGGTGAATAAGTAGAACTGGGTTGAATAGAATTTAAATTCTATATAAAATATGGTGAATGTGGAATTTTTTTCTCAGACATAGTTATACAATAAGACGCTATGAACACAAGTTATTGACTTCACAAGTAGGAAAAATTATAACACATAATTTTCTTCTCCCATGACCTGCTACAGAATATAGATGCTGGAGAAGGGTAACAGCAAGAACTGCCATGTTCAAAATCAGTGAGGCATTTGAATATTTTTTTCAGAATATTCAAAGGAGACTATAATTAAAGAATGTTTGTTTAATGATTATATTCCCCATAGTTCAGTTCATTTAAAGCATTTTTAACCAAAGACTGACTTCTGAACAAGTCCGGCAAAACTGATAGAAAGATTTGGACTTGACTTGGACTTGAGGGCAATGGCTAGAGTCTTGGACCCGACTTGGACCCTATGACTCGAGAAGACTTGAAGTTATAGTCCCCCTCTGGATACCATAATGTTAATTTTATCGTTTCAGTACATATTTATTCTCTGCTGTCTGCATTTTCAGTTAGCAAGGCCTCCAGAGACAATTTGTTGGAAAGATGCATCACTCTCAGCATATACACAGACGTAAAAATTGTGAGGACAACCGTGAGTGGACAGTCTCTATTCAACCTCTCTCTGGCTATAAAGAATGTATCCTATGATATACTGTGGTGGGTTTTTGCTGCAGAAAGTTTTAATCACTAAAGATGAAAAAGCTGAAATAAAATAGGTAGGGACACACAAATTTCAATTTCAAATTTTATGACTTGCACTCGACTTGGACTTAAGGGCAAATGACTCGAGACTTGATTTGGACTGCAATGTTTTGACTTGAGACTTGACTCAGACTCACCACGGAATTACTTGGTCCCATCCCTGGTCAAAGGTGAAAGCAACACAAACGCTCCAAGGGTCAGGGGTCAAAGGTTGGGAAAGTGTTTCTTGTATCTCTGGAGCATTTGGAAGAGTGTTGTTAAAGATGGTGATGAAGATTACTGAAATGTGTTGAATTTTTCCACAGCTGCACCATTTCCTATGTATTTCTGGCCAAGTTTCTAACTGCTTCTCTGACCACTGTGTCTTTGCAAAGGGCTCCCACAAAAGCAAGGATGCATTTTTAAGCTAGACCTAACATGCTTCTGTTACCACAATAATTTCGCAATAAATGAAGCATAAAAACATTAGCATTCCCTAACCTTAAAAATGGTGTGGGAAGATCCATGGTAAATAAAGAAGAATTACATAACTCTACTTGTACCTCGATGGTATGACATGAATCAGTGAAAATCTGTTACTGCATTCTGTTAATTTTGAGAGGTGCTTCAATCCAAAGGATGTGTTCTTGCCAGTAGCTCATTTAGCTCAATATTAAAGCTAATAAAACAAATACAATTACCAAACTTCACCTGCAGGGGGTGCCATCACATTTGCACAGCTTCACTCCATTTTATATAAATGACAGTAAGCTCATGTTCAGTCCTGCGTTCTCATGCATTTCTCCAGCTTGTGCATCTAGGACACATACAGTATTTCATTACAATTGCAGAAGTGAAAGGTTCATGAGATATACACATGCAGCACAAGTGTGCAGGCATTCCACTCACATGACATCCACAGGAAGGCACTTATCGTGACTCATGTTTGAGAAGATTACGGTAGCTGTTTAATCATAGGAATATATGTACCGAACAAGCTAAAGTGCAGGTTTTCTGTTTATTCTGAGTTTGAGAGTCTGTCTATCTCTTTCAGTTGTCAGACCAGAAGGGATTATGTGTTTTTTGTGTTTGTGCTGTCAATGGATTTTAAACTTGCAGATTAATAGGATCATGCTTATGTGATTCATTTATGTATGTGGCAGATAATGGGGGATCACTAGGGGGAAATTACATCGCAGGGATTCAGGAAGTCAAATTCAGGATGTGCAGAGTATTAATTGCAAATGAACATGTAAACATACAGCAAGCGCAGGCGGACACATCAGCAGACAGTCAGCAGGCCTCTTCTGTTCTATTCCTCTGGAATCCACCCAGCTGGCCCTAGTTATCCTTCAGATGCTGGTCAATCCAATCAGCACCAGCTGGGCCTTATTCTGTGAGAGGCATCTCTGGGCATAGGGATGGTGATCAATCACAATCAGAATGCAAAATAGCTGCACAATCCAGCCTGATCCGCTGCTTTACATATTTGCTTATCTGATCTGAAAGTGTTCCTTTTTCAATTATGTGACAACCTATAAAAGTGACCCATTCATTTGATAGAAAATTTGCCTGTGATTAATGTAGCATGTAATTCCCTTTGCACATCCAAGTGCTTTAAAGAAAAACTATTATGCAAAAAAGAACAGCAATAATTAAAGTATATTGTGAATTTGACCTGCAAAACACTTGTATGTGACAGGACTGTAACCTGGGACTGTCGTATGTGCCTCACAAACTGGGTGACTTACATGAGTCATAGCGCATGACTCTTGGCCCCAAAGTTTTAGTAAGTAGTAGAAAAATGCATGAATGATTTCTGTCCATCTGGTATCACACTGCATGCAAGGAAATTCAAATTAAAATATATTTGCATCGGTTTGTGGAAATAGCCAAATAATGCCAATATTTTATGTTAAAATGAATTTAAATCTATATTAAATGATTGTCCAGATGTTGAGACATAACCCAAAGTGAACACTGAATAGTCAGAATATATAGTCGCCCTTAAAAAATGCTGAATGCTGGCAGTTTAAGGAGCTGCTGCTCCTCCAGCTTTGGGGAGACTGCGACATCGCACATCGTCCCATATGCCTCTTCTGCACCTTGATCAGCCAAGTGCTGGTACTGGCTTGGGGGATGTCAAAGCAAGGAGCATATGAAGGCACACACACATATGTGCCTGTGTGTGTGTGTTTGTCATTTTTACACTGTGGGGACCAGATTTTCCTAAAATGTGATAAAAACCCGTAGCTTTTGTCTTCCAAGTCCCGTGTCCCCAGTCCCGTGTCGTCCGTTGTCTTCCCTGATAACCTCAATTTCATAAAAATACCAAAAGTTTTGTATTTTGATTTGTTACTCATGGTTACGGATAGGGCTGGGTAGGGATTAAGGTTGTCATAGTTGTGATTAAGGTTATGCCCATAGAAATGCATGGCGAGTCCCCACAAAGACATGAATACAGGGAGTAGGCATGTGTGTACATGTATCTCAACCCGGTCTCACGAATTTTCGTGCAGCCATCACGACATAAAATCTATTTAAACGTGCTTTGATCACGTTTTCAGC
>JAODJU010000001.1:51979302-52010834 GCA_026776725.1 Gnathonemus echidnorhynchus | reverse complement strand
AGACACTGCCTTTACGTGCGTGACACTGCCATGTAAAACGTAACAGTACAGTACACTTTGTGCTGTAACCGCTGCTGCGAATTCCTCATTGCTCATAGAATTCCAGGTATTTTGCTTCCCTTTTTTTAAATTAAAAGAGGAAACTTGTTTACTGTTACATATGCAGTGACTATACTGCACCGTTAAGAACTGCTGCAATTAACTCACCGCGTGGGGTCATTAATTAGGAATTTGCTATTACAGGCAAAGGAGTTCCAAACACTTTGGCTACGTTCACACTGCCATGCTGAAGTGACTCAAATCGGATTTTTTTGCCTTAATGCGACACAACTAACGATCTTGTGGAGGGCGTGGTCTTCGCGATGTACCTGGCCAATGACAGAAGGTACACCTATAACCCCGCCCACCTGCAGGCAAACGGAATACGAGGCGTTTTCTGATCTCTTAAGACAGACAACTAATAAACGCGAAAAAAGCCGTTTTCCAATTTTCCCTTTGAGATTGGGCTAGTCAAAATGGAGAAAACGGCCCGTTTTCTCGTTTTTGTTTTTTCCGTCTAAAGTTGAAAAACGAATTATACTCACGTACACGTATTTTTTTTTCTTCTGTCTCCATATCTCTGCATCGGAAAATTAGATCAATAACCAATATACTTTTATCTGATATTGCCGGTGCCAGTGGTGAAACTTGCCAGAGATTATTAGCAGGATAGAATTATGCGTATATCATTTATTATTATGTGGAAAACGAAAGATCGATCTGCTGGCCAGATGTAATAAGAATAATAAACATGTTGCAGGTCATAAGTAAAATATAAATAAAAGCCTGTGTCCTGTTTTGATCGATCGATCTCCCCAATAACTAACAAATAATTAAAACAAAGCAACTTATTTATCCTCTGTTGTTTTGGCATGGTGGTGTAGTTTCATATCGAATTATGTGTGAAGTTTAACCTACGAGCTTAAAGGTCCCAGTTCCTGTTGTGCGGTGTGACACATGGAAGTGACCAGATATAAGGTACAAAAGATATAAGCGAGACAGCCCAAGGACTTCCGGACCGGGTTCCAGAACTTTGGTGTGAAAACGCCTTACATGGCGTGATTCTTGGGGGCTCGTCCGGGATCGGCTTCACGTGACATGGAAAGGCTGATCCAACCATTTCAGGACCATTGGGACCAGGCGGCGTTGGGCTAGAGGCCGGCGGCTGCTACATCCACAGAGACACATGCCACGAGACACGAGGTGCGTGCCAGGTGATCTGCAGGCGATTATCTCCATCCTGAGGTCAAGGCTGCAACGGAAGGGGCGACAGAAAACGAGATTATGGCGGATCTTACGAGGAAACACTTGGTGTGGGACATCCGAAAAGACCTGATCACACTACCTGCTGATGAACTGTTCCGCATTGCCAAGATCATCAGTCCTGTACAAGGTTAAGACTCAGCTGAACTGGACCTGGAGGACAGTGAGGGTTGTTTTGAGTACATCACTGCCTTTATGTCTAGTGAATCTTTAGTTGAGACTGAGGATCAAGGTATGAGTGGACTGTTGTCATTGCAGGAGACTGTAAAATCAGCAAAACAATTTTGCAACACCGAATGTACATCTGATGTTGATACAAACATTCACCTTGCACATGTGTCACATCCACCCACTACTGATGAACAGCCACTGACCACTAATGTAACCTACCTGACACCACAGGCTGTAACTGATTTAGGGGGTGTTAAGGGGGCTGAGCCTAGAACAAACACAGATTTAAGTAAAATGCTTGCAGAGTATGAAGCACTTAGCAAGAAAATAGAACAATACATGACAACACCCACACAGTACACTGATATGGCCCAATCTGGCGCACAGGGGAACCCCATCCCACCACCACCCCTGCACCGGACTGAACGACCTCAGCTGACAGCTCACAGCAGTACATTCCCAATGGTAGGACTCCCATGTATCCAGTCCCACGAGTTCAAGATACACAGGGGCCAGATTGGGGACCACTCGTCAGACATTGTATATAACAATGTATGCAGACAAATGGATGCTGGCCTCAGAGAGAACTTCAGTGGACTGACATTATCAGAGGTGTGCTAAGAATCATCAAGCCCGACATTTTCAAGGAGATGCTGATAAATAAGGATGACATGACAGTAGATGAATTAAAAGGGTTCCTGCAGTTACACCTGGGGGATCGGAGCAGCACAGAACTATTTCAAGAATTGATGTGTACTAAACAAAGCGACCACGAGACACCTCAGCAGTTCTTATACCATGTAATGGGGTTGAAGCAGAAAATACTTTATGCATCAAGACAAGCTGATTCAGACCGCAAGTATAGTGCAGCCACTGTGCAAGATGTGTTTTTACACACAGTATATCAAGGTCTGAGTCACCGATGTAAAGACATCCGCAGCGAATTGAAGTCACTGCTTGCTTACAGTAATGTGACCGATGATGCCATCCTCAGACACGTAATGAAAGTCACAAGTGATGAAAATGAGAGACTGCGACGATTGGGCCCGCCGACCAGAATGAAGCAGTCCACAGCGAGTAGTGCTCAAGTCCACAGTGAATCTGGCAGCGACGAGGGAGGAAGGACAGAGGCTGCTGCGAGAAAAAGCCAAAATGACCCAATCAAACAACTGACCACGAGAATCGACGCTCTTACCAACACTCCCTGGCCGCACGGGTGGAGAGGGGTTGCCAATGCTCAGCCAGCTAAGCAATCTCACACAGAGTTAGCCGCTCGCGATGCTGTTCACAGTGTACTGGAGAAGGGAGACAGAACTGTCCACATTGCTTCATTTGCGGTGAGGAGGGGCACCGGGCAGCTGGGTGCTTAAGACGACCTCAGCGGCAGGGAAACAGGAACCGTCCACTGCAGAGGGACAACCAGTGACCGCAGAACGAATGTCCCAAACTGACTTAACCTTTTCGACACTGGAGGGACCTGAAGGAATAAAAGCTATAGATCAAAGATGTACCAACCAGATGCAAAGGGACAGATCAACAGACCCAAAAGTGGAACACAGGACTCAAGGAACAAACCGTCTTGATCCTTACCAGACCAAAACTGACACCATAATTAAACTGAGAGGAAACAAAGAATTAACCCAGTGCATCTTGAATGGACTCACCGTGACGGCACTGCTCAACACAGGGGCACAGGTCAGCATAGTTGATTGTGTGTGGAAAGAGAAATACCTGCCTGATATCGAGGTGAGGCCACTGCAAGACTTACTGGGATGCGGGGAGGATCTGAAGGTATGTGCAGTTAATGGAGATCCTATTCCATTTGACGGATGGACAGTCATTACAGTTAACTTACTAGGAAACGAGGACCCCAGCCTGTCCATCAATGTGCCGTTCCTGGTAAGCAAAATGCCAATTGACAGACCACTCCTGGGCTTCAACGTGATTGAGGAACTGATTCAGGATCAACCCGAACAGCTCAGGCAAACACTTACCGCTCTATTAGCGGGAGCTGTTGATGTCCCTAATGAGAAGGCACAAACCCTAATTGACGTTATACGGACTGCAGAAGAAGATGAATGTGGTCGTCTGAAGGTCGGCCAGAGTGGAGTCATCATTCCAGCAGGACAAGTTGCTTGGGTGCAATGCTGGATCACGTCAAAGTTAGCAAAGTTGGATTCAGTAGTCTTGTTCGAGCCACACGAGGATAACACCCATCTGAGATACTTGGATATCGGAGAGGGGCTCTTGGAGATGCCTAACAATGGCAACTCCTACACATCTGTACCCATAGGGAATTACACAGGATGTGACGTAGTTCTACCACAGGGCACGGTCCTCGGGACACTGCAGCGGATAGAAAGAATAGGGAACCTGGACAATCAAGTGGAGTGAGGCGGACAGTCAGGGTCCAGATGGCAGGGACAGAGGAGGCAGACACGAACACGGGCTTGTGGCATCCTCCTGTTGACTTGGGACACCTGAGTGACAGTCAACGTGAAATTGTACAGAAGATGTTATACGAGGAGTCTAGCGTCTTCAGCAAAGGTGACGATGACATCGGATGCATCCCCAGTCTGCAGATGTCCATTACCCTTCAAGATGTTATTCCAGTTCAGAGAGCATATTTCGCTGTGCCGAAACCCCTGTTCAGTGAGGTAAAAGGCTATATGCAAGAACTCCTGGCCAAGGGATGGATCGTCAAGTCCAAGTTGCCATATGCCACTCCAGTGATTTGCGTTAGGAAAAAGGACGGCAAGCTCCGGCTATGTGTGGACTTCCGCCTCCTAAATAAAAAGACCATTCCCGATCGACATCCAGGGCCCGAGCAAGCCTTGCACAGCTGAAGAAAAGCTAATGGACCACCAGTTCCCTCAAAGACTCCGGTGAAGTGGACAAGAGACCATCAGCAAGCTCTGGAGAGACTAGTTGGCATGCTAGAGGAACCACCAGTGTTAGCATATCCGAATTTCACCTGCCTTTCACGCTCCCCACCAACACGTCAGAAGCGGGCCTCGGAGCGATTCTCTACCAGCGACAGGAGGGAAAACTGAGGGTAGTTAGCTATGGGTCCAGGACACTGACAGAGGCTGAGAGGAACTATTGGTTGCACAGCGGCAAGCTGGAGTTCCTGGCCTTGAAGTGCGCAGTCTGTGAAAAATTCCAGGACTACCTGTTCTATGCCCAGCGCTTCACTGTGTATACCGATAACAACCCACTGACTTACGTGATGAGCACTGCAAAGCTGAACGCGGTGGGCCATCGCTGGGCCGGGGAGTTATTTGATTTTCGGTTCGACATCAAATACTGGCCAGGAAGAGTTAACTTTGATGCTGACACGCTGTCGCGTCTTCACCTGGACATTGAAGCATTTGAGTCACAGTGTACAGAACAACTACCTACCAGTGTTGTACAAGTGGCCTGGGAGGGTAGTCATGTGTCCGGGGAAAAGGATGTGGCCTGGATTGCTGCTTTGTACATGTCTGCTGTGGAGGAGAAAGTAGAGCCATCTCCCACCTGCCTGCCGACAATTGGACTGGAAGAACTGGTCACAGCCCAAAGAGATGATCCAGTGATTTCGCAAGTAAGACAGTGGAAAGTGGATGGTGTCAATCCAACAGAGGAAATGAGAGGAAGTTTGACAGGGACCAGCAGGAAGCTCATGTACGAGTGGAGTAAACTCCATGTGGAAGGGGGACTTCTCTACTGAAGGACGATGGAGAGAAAGCAACTAGTCCTGCTAAACAAATATAAGCAGCTGGCCCTTGAGCACCCCCACGACAAGATGGGACATGAGGGGACAGAGAGAGTACTCAGTTTGGCGAGGGATCGATTCTACTGGCCGTATGTGAAAGCTGAGATAGAAGGGTACGTGACCAGGAAGTGTCCCTGTATCAAGCAGAAGAAGCCCTCCGCACATGTCCAAGCACCCATGAGTTGTATTACAACGCATTCACCTATGGAGCTGGTGTGCATAGATTACCTCCACTTGGAGCCGAACCGTGGGGGGCATGAATATATCCTGGTGGTTATGGATCATTTCACCAGGTTTGCTCAGGCCTACCCAACTAAAAACAAGTCAGGGCGGACTGCAGCAGAGCGATTATTTCAGGACTATATCTCATGCTTTGGGTATCCGGCTAAGTTGCACCATGATCAGGGCTGTGAATTTGAAAACGAAATGTTCCGGACCCTCAGACAACTTGCTGACATTGGGCACTCCTGCATGTCGCCATACCACCCGCAAGGGAACCCCGTGGAAAGGTTCAACCAGACCCTCTTGCAAATGCTGAGGACGTTGACATACAGAGAAAAGGAGAGATGGAAGAACTACTTACCTCAGGTTGTACACGCATACAACTGTACCCGCCACAAGTCCACGGGGTACTCTTCCTTTTACCTGCTGTATGGACGACATCCCCATCTCCCAGTTGATCTGATCTTTGGTCTGGTGGAGCCAGAGGAAGAAACGACACCTAAGGGGTACGCAAAGCAGTGGGCACACAGGGTGAGTGAAGCGTACAAGATCGCTGAGAGTCACAGTCGGCAGTCAAGTGCAAGAGGGAAAGCTCAGTACGACTGGAAGGTGAGGGGGGTTGTGCTGAAGGCAGGAGATCGAGTATTGGTTAGGAACCTTGGGGAGCGAGGAGGCCCAGGAAAGTTGCGGTCCTACTGGGAGAAAGCTGTGTATGTGGTGAAGGAACAAGTATCAAACAACCCTGTGTATGTCGTATATCCTGAGAACAGTGACAGTAGAAAGACCAGGACACTACATCGAAACTTGTTGCTACTAGTGAACGACCTACCTGTAGAAGCTCCAGCGATGACACCCGGATCCATGAGACCTGAAAAACAAGAAAAAAACAGTGAAGCACACAAGCAACAACAACATGGATGACAAAGACAGTGACCTGGCGAGCTCTGATGCAGAGAGTAGCACAGGAGGATACTGGTTAAGGACTCCAGTCAATTAGCCAACATCAGGAAGCGACCAACTGCCAGAGCAAGCTCTTGTAAGGGAAACCATTCATGTTCTACAGGGAAGGGAGAACCGAGAAAAGAGTCAGGATAGAGAAGTGCAAAGAGCAAGTGAGAGTCCAGCGGATAGAGGGACAGCTACTTACCTTGAGGCGGCACATCCAGTTTACGCTGATGAAGCAAATACAGAAAGTGAGCCTGATGGTGTCGACAGAGCTGAGGGTCTGGGGATGGAAAAAGTGTCAGAAGGTCAGCTAGAGAGCAGAGGCCATGACAGATTTATACCTATGATACGTTGGGCCAACCTGTGATCCACCCCTACATTCACACACTGAATTCAGTTACTGCTTACCCCACCCCACACATGCCCGTTTGGGGTTTACACAACTACACCACAACCATTACTTGCCCTCATTGGTACGTACCTTCCACCTACACACCTTATGGTGTTAGAACCTCTGTTTATTAAGAGTGATTAAAGTGTTTGGTTATGGGAAGCTTTGATCTTTTTGTCAGGGAGAGTGTGGTGCCCACAGAAAATGTGTCAATATACAAATATCAAAACGTGCCTAACAAATATGACAATATTTGTCTGTACTAAACACTAAAAGGGGACTCTTACCTTTTTTTTTTCTTCTTCCCATACCTGAGCAGAGACTCTTATTTTGATATGGGAAAATCGCGTATACAGACGCTATCAGCAGCTGCCGTTCATACATACGGAGGAGCTGCCAGAGACAAGACGCGATTCCCGATTCTCGTTTGTTTTCCTGTATTTACAGGTAAATAATGGGAACATTTGAGAAAAAAAATCCTTCAACTGCTCTTTTTGCGGGTCCACCGAGGTACTTCCTGAGATAATAGTCTTTCATTCTTTGGAATATTTTTCCTTTCAATCAAGGTTTCAAATGATAACTGCCAGTCCTTGAACTTTAGAGGTTCACCAGTGAACAGTGTAGGTTCTGGAGTTGGAAGATGGTTAGCACTTATTGCTTCTGCCAGTATGCCAACTAGATCCAAATTTTGCTGTGGTTGATTTACAGCAGCAGGAGCTTGTGTAGCTTGAGGGATAAATGGTGGACTTGATACTTTGAGTGTTTGGCTTGTGGTCGCCTGAGGTTGTACACCAGGATTTTGTTGAAGTTGATTTATGACTGTAGAAGAGTGTGGAACAAATGCAAGGCTTGTAGCATCTTCGACTTGAGTTGCATTTAGAGCTTGAAAGTGAATATGTGGTGGGATAGGAACCACTTGGGTTTCACTTTTTGCTTCAATGCTGTGTAACAAACTCTGTTTTGCACCGTGCAGCCATGGAAATGCTGTATATGATTCTATTAAGATGCCTTTCGAAATTTAACAAGTTGTTATTTAGTAAATCTGAGGTGAATGTTTATTTGTTTATGTTGAAAAGTTAATCGGTTAAGTGAAACGCTCTGTTTAAAACTTACTCTGGATTCGTGCTTGGCGCGTTTACTGATCACGTGATCAGCTCGTGTAGAGAGATGGGTAATGGTAGCTCATATGCTTTGTATTGTTCATTTATGGGGAACTAAATGTGAAATAAGTGTCACAAATGTTTTAAACTGTAAAACAGAGTTTGCCTTTATGTGCATCATCTGAGTAAGCTAATACTAGCTATAACAGAAAGGATATGAATGAGAGATTGTTGAATGTTAGAAGTCGACTAAATGCGGAGAATACAGGGTCAAGAGAATGAATGAAAGAGATAAACGATGAAAAGTAGTACTGAGACTATTTCTTTTCTTTTGAAGAAAAAAAAACAAGTGTTTGTTCATGTTGAAAACTGAATATTTGTCAATAAATATACATACAGAGGAGCTGCCAGAGACAAGACGCGATTCACGATTTTCGTTTGTTTTCCTGTATTTACAGTAATCTGGCTGTCGGGTCTCCGGAGACGAGATTTGCAACATAATGCAACGATTTCACTTAGGCCACTAGACATCGGCATCATTCATTTTAAGGTTGAAATACATATAGCATGAAACCTGTCCGGTATTTTACCAGATCGTCCCTTATTTAAAAATGAAATGCTTGAACCAATCTGTCGAATAGTATTGTGAGCCAGGGTGCTTTACTAAACTAGACTCAAGATTCAAGAAGCTTTATTTGTCACATGCATAGTTAAATATGTAAAACATGCAGTGAAATGTAACCCTGAATCACATTGGTTTAAATAAAAAAGATAACTAAACATAGTAGGCCTACATAAGTTTTACTGTTGTTCTTTCATGTTAAGTCAAAGGAGGTGCTATTCATCCATCCATCCATCCATCCAGTTTCTAACCCGCTTTATCCTTATTGGGTCGCGGGGTGTCCGGAGCCTATCCCGGAAGCAACGGGCACGAGGCAGGGAACAACCCTGGACAGGGGGCCAGCCCATCGCAGGGCAGCTATTCATAGTATACATTAACAGATACAGTGGTGCCTGCAGTTCACAAGCACAATCCGTTCCAGGACAATGGTCATGAACCAATTCGTACGTGAACCAAGGCAATTTTTTCCATAAGAAAGCATTGAAATTCGATTAATTTGTTCACAAGCCTACCAAATAATAATTTTTGTTAATTTTCTGGTTTTTATAGTAAAAACTTTAAAGAAAATCACAATATAGTGTGGCGACAGGCAGACCAAGGCATCGCGGGAGCAGAGACCGACATGGAGACTTGCTTGCCAGGGAAATCACGCTCTTTATTGACAGTTCTTTAACCCTTTTATTGTTATTGTTGTTAATTTTTATGTTAATAGTTGCATTTCCCTATTATCGCGCATGTGTTTGCCTGTGTCTTGTGTGTAGCCAGTCCAATCCTCACGTGTATTTAGCGTGTGTAAATCTTCCACCGTGTGTGCATCTTGCAGTTCAGTGTCTGACAACCTTGTGTTTCCCAACTGTGTATTTAGGTGCTTGTTGTGGTCCTTCTATTTACAATTGCATGCTGGGACTTGAACTACTATAAAAATCTGGTCAAGTTATCTGTTCATTGACCAAATTTTATATGCGAACCAATGCATTTTTTTCACTAAATTTTTGGTCGCTGTCGTGGATCGCGCTGGAGAATCCCCATCACCATCTCAGCCACGCCCCCCCATTTTGCCTGATTTAACTTTTTGGTTTTTTTTTAGACCGGGGGTAAAGAACCACAAGCCTGACGCGCTGTCTTGACAGTTCGAGGTGGAGGGCCTTAAGGATGACCCCAGTCCCATTTTGCCACCCAGTCACTTTGTTGGGGCAATATCTTGGGGTATTGAGGAAGCTGTCCAGGCGGTCCAGCGCTTTTATCATCCTCCTGCAGGAGGGCCTCCGAATAGGCTCTATGTTCCTAAGTTTCTGCATGCTCAAGCGCTCCAGTGGGGACATTCTTCCCTCCTAGCTTGACACCCAGGAATCCGGGGAACTATTACCCTCCTGAAGCAGCATTTTTCTTGGTAGCCAACGATGCTTTGTGAAAGTCCGAAGCTATGTCGCTGCTTGCCCCGTCTGTGCGCGTAACAAGATCCCGTCCCGGCCTCCAGCTGGTCTATTGCAACCCTACCTGCTCCTTAGCGGCCTTGGTCACATATTGCCTGGATTTTGTGACAGGACTTCCGCTGGCTGACGGGAACACAGGAGTGCTTACTGTGGTTGACCGATTCTCCAAGGCCGTCCACTTCATTCCCATTCCTAAGCTCCTCTCTGCCAAAGAGACTGCTCAGTTATTGATCGATCATGTACTCAAGCTCCATGGGTTGCCTACTAACATTGTCTCTGACAGGGGTCTCCAGTTCGTATCCCGTTTTTTGGCATGAATTCTGCACATTACTCGGTGCTTGCACATTACTGTGAGCTTGACTTCAGGATTTCATCCCCAAACCAACAGTCAGACATAGCGTGCTAATCAGGATTTGGAGTGTATGTTGTGCTGTCTGGCCTCCCACTCCCCTAGTTCATGCTGAAGATATCTGTCCTGGGTGGAATATGCTCACAATTCCCTACCCATGTCCGCTACAGGTCTATCACCCTTCCAGTGCTGCCTGGGATACCAGCCCCAGCCCCCCCCCCCCCCCGTTTCCAGCCCTAGAAGTAGTAGTCACGGTGCCGGTAGTGCGTCGTTTCCTGCAACGCTATCGTTGCACTTGGCATCTAGCCTGTTCGTCATTACTATGATCCAGAACCTGGATAGAATGTTACGCTAATAAGCGCCGCTCGCGTGCTCCCGTCTACCGGGTGAGGCAGAAGGTCTGGTTGAGCACCCATTATTAGTCACTGCACGTCCAATCCCACAAGTTGGCTCCTCGTTTTGTTGGACCATTTCCGGTCTCTAAGGTTCTCAGTCCTTCTGTGGTGCACCTCCAGCTTCCGCATTCCATGAGGCGCATCCATCCAGCCTTCTATGTGTCCCTGCTTCAACCCCATGTGACCAGTCCTCTGGCTTCTCCTGTTCTACCTCCACCCCGGCCGGTGGATGGGGGCAAAGTGTTCACTGTCCACCGGTTTTTGGATGCCCATCGCAGGGGATGAGGCCTCCAGTACCTGGTGGACTGGGAGGATTATGGTCCTGTGGAACGCTTCTGGGTGCCAGCCCGTTTTATTCTCGATCTGTCTTTAATTTCGGACACACATTTTCCCACTCATAAAAAGATACTCCTTAGTCCAATGCTATTTGTTCTTGTGGTTTTTACCATTTTCTTCAAGTAACCTGTCACTTCCGAGTCACGCCACTTGTGTCAGATGAAAAAACCAAAACGGAAAGTGAGCGCTTGTTCTGTTTTTTTCCATTTTTGACTTGACAGATAACGACTTGAAAAACAATAATGACTCGTTTTTCCATTTCCAATTTTGTGCTCAAATCAAACATGGAAAAATGCATAACAAATGATAACTTTTTACTTTCTTCTGAAACCTCTTTGAAAATTCTGCAGCCAATCTGTCCACCAGCAATAATAGTCCCTGGCAACCTGGACCAATAATATAGATGGGCTGCAGTTCCATTGTGGCTCATTTCCATTGTAGTCCACTTCCGTTGTGGCTTCTGTATTTGTGTTGTGGCTTTTGAATTCATGTTGTGGCTTCTGTATTTGTGCTGTGGTTTTGCATTGCGTTGACCCCCCACCCATGCTCAAAAACGCAGTAAATAGCTATCGATTAGAGTAGGTAGATCGTAGCCAGCTAGTAGAATATATCCTACACAAGGAATGCATTTATTCAATACAGTGGAACCTCGGTTCTCAGTCTTAATCTAGGCTGTTAGGGAACTTATTTGGTCAAAAACCAAATCAGTTTTCCCATAAGAAATAATAATTGGATCAATCTGTTCCAGACCCCCAAATCATTGCCTATTTAAACCTGTATAAATACAAAATAAATGCTAAAACCATAAATAAAAACTTTAACACCTATAAATACATGAAATTAATTTAAAAGATGATTTTTCCATTCCATACCCTGTAGTGATCAGACAGGCAAACACCTGTATCATACTTTGCAATTTTTTTCAGCTCTATCATGGTTCTCACAACTTTCCGTTTTGGTTTGCTGATATCACAAACCTTAATAGGACCCATGGTGGCTTATTTAAAAATATAACTGGATCAAAAGCAAAAAAAACATGAGAATATTCACAGCACAATTTGGCAGGGGTGTTCACTACGCAAGCGCTAGCAGTAGTGTGGAAGGTTTGGTTGATTGAGAACTAAAAATGCGTTTTTACGACATTTTTTTACTGACCTTTGTCGTCAAAAACCAAATTGTATGAGATGAGAAACTTTCGAGAATCAAGGTATCCACTGTATTTAGCGTGGTGACTGTTTTTAGCCAAGAGAGAAGTCCCAAACCTTGGGGGCCCCACAGAAATGCATGGTTTCAGTGGTGGTAAACAGTTGTGGGTTTGACAGTTTTTCTGGTCTTATTTCTTAGTCTGTGACTGAATTTCACATGTGTTTAATCTACCTAGTATTTCACACCTACATTAATGAATTATATTTGAAATAATCACCTCTGAGGTAGAGATCAGATTTAGGGGAATTGAGGCACTGTAAAAAAAATTAATTACCATGACGGAAAGTGAACCCCCCCAGCTCCTGCCTCACATCCACCCCCACCCCGCCGTGTCAGGTGTCAGATTTGACAGCTATTTGAAAGTACCCCGTCAAGGTGTGAGTGAAGGTGAAGGGAAATCTCATTGATTTCCATTGGGGGGCGGGGTACCAAAGCACAGAATTGCATCATTTCACCTCATTTGCTAAATCAGCCTTAACATCAGCCTTGTTAGATCCTATTTTAACCTTTTCCAAACAACGCTTTCCGGAGCCACCACATTTCTAATGAGACCTCACAGCTGTCTGCGGCCCTCCCAGGCCTGGCTGATATAACTGCCTGGCTCCATATGTATGCGTATCTTTCTTTATGCTTTCAGGCCAGAGAATGACATTTCTGCTGGTGACGGGAGAGATTAGGCTTTAAACAGGGGAGCTGGTCGGGGTGTCCTGTCAGTCACTGCCTAGTTTAACCCACAAAGAAGCAGTAACTTAATCAACCGGCCTGTGATTGACAGGCTAAGGTAGTCCCACCTATTTTGAGTTTAAGGGTCTAATTTCTGTCACCACTAGTGCCCCGCCATGGTACTGCTGCAAGGGACAATGTGTAACCCTGCCATAGTAATTTAATCAGAGCCTAAACGTACCTTTGCCCCAATGTGTTATTATTGACTCCTACTATAAAATTAGTATCATGAATGACAGTTTTTGTCCTGGGCTGGATTTCAGTTGGGATAAGAGAATTCCTATTAGTTCAGAGTAACATTCCCTATCCAATCCTTTCCTGGACCACCATGATGCCGCCTGCTGTTTGGGAGAGATGTGATCATTGATGGTGTCTACAATCATACATACCAATCACTGGCCACAAACAGTCAGACACTATAGGGGCCTGATGTGTCTTTTTGAGTGGGATTGGAGAAACAGCAAACCTGGCCCTGTGATGGTGTTTTTTAAGGCTGCACTCACCGTCATTTTATAAATCATAGTCTTTAGATCAACATACCTGTGTGAAAAATTCGAGAAGACTGCAGAGGATGAGGTAGAGTACAGATACAGGTCTCTTTAAGAGAGACTAAAAAAACAATAAAAATACCCAAAACCAAAAGTAAGAACAACATGGAGTGAATCAAAGTCCAAAAAGCCAACATTCAGCAGAGCCGAGCATACAGCCGACACCATTACCCGGTGAGACTCATTAGACAGACCTGGGCCCCTCGCCTGTATTCCAGAGTCCAGAATAATAATGTTAATAATACATAATTAGCCTGGGATTAGACTGCAGTCCAACTTTGAATTAGCTGTGAATTTTGCTAATCATCTCTGCAAGAAGAACCTGCAGCATGGTACTATGAACAAGGAAGTATAAAACCTGCCACTCTGTTCAGACTCTCAGTCTCTCTGCAGAAAATGAAGTGAAAATGGCGTTCCCCGGGCCCGCATGCAAATGAAAACCGGCCTCCAATTAGCTGGAATTTTAAATTCCTTCCCAGCACTAAATTATCTTTATGTGCGTCTCTTCCAGTACACCAGGCATGTATTAGCGCTAGATAAAACCTGATTAGAGTCTTTGGGCAAAGTCACAGGTAAACTGGCATGGGCAGATGGGACAGAAACGGGGTCACACCCTGCCTTCTGAGCCATGGTGTTGAGCTATAATCCTGAAAAAGAGTGTCTGTTTCTCTCACACTCCAGTCATCTCTTACAGCAGATCCCCACAGAGAGCTCGCTGTTGGGGAGAATATCGTTAGCAGCCACTTACTCGGATCAATATCCACAATATCCACAATATTTATTTCTGCATTCTTGTCACCCAGACCGCCCATGCTGTTCATACCAGCCACATACGTATTTTTAAAGCTGCTGGGGAACAGCTTGCCCCCCCAAATGTCATACTTTGGGACCAGGGCGCATAAGGACCTATATTTGGTCATTTTCAGCTGTACAAGCAGATAAGAACGAGGGGCCTGCAGATGCCTGTCCCTCTCCAAGAAACTATATGCTTATTTTTAGCTAATTCTCCTTCATGGGAAACCGCATGAGAAAATGAAGCAGTACATTAGTTGTATTAGCATGTCACATACATTAAACAGTATTAACATATCATCAGTGTCACCAATTTTGGTCAGTTGGCTGGCGTGAGATTTTCAATTCAAGAAGTCTGTGTACTCATTTACATGTGTGTAACAGTTTTGTTAACTTTTAAAAGTTAACAGACTACCCCAATGCTTTTGATGTGGGTAATTTTAGGTTAATAATGGAATGATATAGCATCGATGGCATAGACCTCAAGAAGACCAGCCAATTCAAATATCTCGGCTCGACTGTATCAGCTGATGGCGATAGTCACCCAGACATCAGATCACGGGTGAATGCGGCCTGGCTGAAATGGCACCAAGTCACTGGCGTCCTCTGTGATAAACATATGCCCAAACATCTCAAGGCAAAGATCTACAAAACAGTTGTTCGCCCCGTCGCCCTATATGGAGTGGAGTGTTGGGCCGCGACCTCCAGGCATGAGCAGACCCTACACGTCATGGAGATGCGGATGCTCAGGTGGACGCTAGAGTTGACCCGACAGGATCAAGTGACGAATGAGAATGTCAGGAAGGCCATGGAAATCGCTCCGATCACAGAGAAGATGAGAGAAGCACGATTGCGGTGGTACGGACATGTTGCCCGTAGTGAGGAAGAATCAACCGCAAAGAGGACTCTGTGCCTCAATCCAGAAGGAAAGGGACCTCGAGGAAGACCCAAGAAGCGATGGATGGACCGGATAAAGGAAGATATGAAACACGACAATGTCGCCTCAGAAGATGCCCTCAATCGCAAGAGATGGAAAGCAGCCTGCCAAAAAGCGGACCCTGTCCTACGACGGGACAAACGCTAGGAGAGAGAGAATGGAATGATATAGATTTGCAGTCAGATATTCCACATGAGCATGAGAGTCTGAAAAAATTTAACTACTTTAAGACTGAAAGGCTGTGCTTGGCTAATTAGTTCAATTTTTCTTGTGCTTTTACTGGTTTATTTCCTTGACTGAAGTCATCCAGCTGTTTCATATTAACATTAGTGACACATGCATGATTATAGGAGACTGACCAATCAGCACACAGGAAGAACTCAGTGCTAATGTGAAATCGAGGTCTTTTTAATTGAAATGTTAGTTTGCAAACCCCGTCCCAGCTCATAGTGTCCCCACTTACATGAATTAGGTGGTTACCCTAACATTAGCTTTGATTTAGCATGTTGTCAAGTACATTAGCATGTCATGTGCATGAACAATAACATATTGCATTGCACATCCTTCTATTTGCAGTTTGCACATGTATAGTCTATTTTATGTTTTTATATGGGATATCTTTTATCTTTTACTATACCTTTTTATTGAATTGATATTATATTTACACATGCACCAAGACAAATTTGTTGTATACCTGGTACCTGGCAAAAAGATAAAGATTCTGATTCTGACATTAGCCTTGTGTTAGTTTGTCATGTATATTAGCCTCATATTAGCATGTTACATAATTTGCTTTGAATGAAAGGCCACTCTGAACAATATAATTACCTAATTAGATCAAACCACTTTCCACTCAGTTTGTCTCACCCACCAGATCCCACAGAGGATCTTGGGAAACCCGCAAATAAAAGCTTTTCCTTACCAAAGGTTACCACTGTTAACCCCACCAGCTCCAGTATCTACACTACAAGAGGTAATTATTATGATTTTAATAACGTTCAGCTGTGGTTTCACCATGCAGATTTGGTTCATTTTAAAATGAACCTATTCTTCTGTACAAGGTTCCTCCTACTTCATTTGATTATAATCATCAAATGTGCCTCTCATACTAACCAAGACGTTGGATCAAAAATCCTCTTCAGGAAATGTTTATTGAGAATATATGGTCATTCACCCCTAATTGACCCCAGAAAGTGGATAAAGACACACCGTAAAAGAAGAGTAAGTATCTATTCATGCATAAGCGAACGGCAGGCTTTCGAGGTGCAGTGTCCGCTGGGAAATTAGCCTCCGCTCTCTCCATGTCCCTAAACACATGACAGCATAATGCGCCTCACTCAGATTCATCTATTAGTCACATCAGCAAATAATTAGCTGGAGGTGCTGCAAATTGCTCTTTAAGAGGAGTGAAACTTGATTGATTGCACATTGTGTGGAGGGGCAGGGTAAGATGTAAACAGCGTTCCGATGGGCTAGTTGTTCTGATGAGGAGTTAGGGGGAAACCAGCCAGCAGGGGTTGTAATCCCTACACCTTGGGGAGTCTCTCCATTCTTCTGTCGGGCTATCCTCTAGGGGGCTATCCTCTAGGGGGCTATCCTCTAGGAGGCTATCCTCTACGGGGCTATCCTCTAGGGGGCTATCCTCTAGGAGGCTATCCTCTAGGAGGCTATCCTCTAGGGGGCTATCCTCTAGGAGGCTATCCTCTAGGGGGCTATCCTCTAGGGGGCTATCCTCTAGGGTCAGATCTGCTTTGCTCCTGAGTTTGCAGGCAGCCATGATTTGTTTCCGGTACCAGGTCCTGCAGGGGCAGCACACACCAGCAAGCTAACAGAAGCCCCAAACGTGAGGCTTACTAGACCAGATGAGTTCAGTTCTATTTGTCACAGTTCAGTCCTATTTGTGCCCTTTTTCAGTTTACGTCCTCAGTTATCAACAGTTCGTCACAAATAAAATTGATTCCATCTCTATTGCTGAATATCGCTTAGAGTCACAAGTCGTGTTTCCATGCAGTGTCCAGCAAGTGGCGCTGGAGGGAGGAGTTTTCCTGCCATAAGGCTGATGTTTTATCAACAGACACCGCGGGACCTTTTTCCATGCAGATTAAACGAAAGTGAAATGTGACGTGACATTTTCGTTTGATTCGGCACATTCCGGAGAAACATCACGCTTCCCTTCCGACACCTTCTTGATGTGTCTCTCTAACCGAATTAATGATACATTTCACCCCCGGAGTCGTCTCTTTGACAAAAAAGATGCGAGTGATGCCTCTTATCAGCAATGCCATCTAACAGGTACACAAATCGTGCGGGTAAAAGGCCCGGCAGAGGTGAGAGCCATATTCAGCACTCTTGTCAAGCAGGGTAATGTCCAGCTATTCTGAGCAGAGCTTCTGTTACTGCACGAGATGCTCCTTTGAAGAGTACAGTTCACCCTGGGGCCCCTCAGTATTCCTAACAACAGGCATACCTTTCTCACTGCCACTCTGGATGGTGACATCTGTCACCGAGACAGAGGAGGGGTGCATGGCAATGGTCACCCTTATGCACTCCTTTGCGCGTCACTTATTTTGAGACCCACAGCAAGATCCAGCTCCAGTTAACCCCTTTTCCTGGAAAAAAATAAATAAAAATAAAAAGCACTTGGGCTGAAAAGTCTAATTGAAAAGTCTAGTTCTGGATTATCAGTTCATTTCTTACTCAGTAATGCTATATGTAGTTTGTGTGTATTTTATGTATATGTTGATGTATATAACCCAATTATAACACACCAACCAAATACCCAACTAAACATCATCTGAGGAAAAATGGGAGGAAAATGTTTTTGTTGAATTTTGCTGGCCTGGGGGATATTATTTTTCCTGCTATTATATATACATGCATTAGGAAAGTGAACAATGAGGGTTTTTATGAGGCATACCTACATCAAGGCTTTCACAAATTCATCCTATTTGAACTTTCATTAGATTTGCCTGTTTAGAAAAGAGAGGGAATCTTACACAGGAGAGAACTTTTGTTTCCAGAGATTAGAGGACAGGATCTGATCTCCTAAGAAGAATGTAATGGAGATAATAAAGGCTGAGGGTCATCAGGGACCCTAGGATGAACATTAGTGCTGGTTGGACTGATTAAGAGAAAAGGCTTGTAGATTAATACATAAAAAGCTTTATTTAATTTCACCTGTGGGTATTTGGGGAGTTTGGCGCGTTACTTGAGTACTGACATTGCTCTTCTCTTTTTGTGTTGTTAGCACGGTCCTTTACCCTCAAAACATGGGCCGTGACTATAATTGAAATGGCTCCCATTAGCTTTCTTGTGAATGTGTGGTCATTATCGCGGTTACGGTGGAATGTCTCACCCAGTCCCATCTGGCCGCGGATAGCGCGCGGCACTGCGTGTGGGTCTCCGCCCCCCTCACTTAGTTTCTCTCGGTGTGCTCGGACAGTTAGAACGTTAGCCCGTGGTGGATGCCCTGTGATAATTTAAAAATACTACTTATTTTTTAATGACTCGTCCAACTTCTTAAACCATAAATAGGTCCGTAATCCTCAAAGAATAAGATTTTTTTTGTCCCTAAAAATTAGCTCTTGGTAGATATTGCATTTTACGTAAAGAGCATGGGATTAATAGAAACAAAATTAAAGTAGCCTAATTTCTGAGCGAAATTAAGTGAGCTTACTTTTTGGAGGCCTCACTCTTAGCACAAACGCTAAACTGTAAAAAGGTAGATTGATTGGACATTTTAATTGAGTTATTTTGAGATTAAACATGACATCGTGTCTGACTGATGGCACGTCCCCAGCTTTTCCAGAGCTCAATGGTACATATACATTGTATTTTTATGCAACAGTGACCTCTAAAGGAGTTATAAAGCTCCACAGTCAGGGTGTGTCATCTTCTGCCTTTTTTTGTTTTCCATTGATTAAAAGCTTGAAATAATACAAGACAATCTGGAACATACAGCTGGACTGATGGATAAATGCTCGGTGATGATAAAAGTTAAACTTCTTGAAATCCAGGAAAAGGATCCTGTTAATATCAATGACGCAATGGGCTATATTCTGTGATTCATTGAATGAGTTCATCTTTCTTAGTTTTGTAACAGACGTGAAATGAGTAATAGATGTAACAGGCTGTGAAATATATGCTAAATCTCAAGGTCGGTATATAAGACTAATATGTTTCCTAACTGCAGCAGTTGTGCCTGTTAATTCAAAGCTTCCCTTCATTTCCGTCTAAAGGAAAGTACTGAGTACCTCTTGCTCAAAATGATTCCTGAAGTCTGACAGGAGCTGGGGATCACTGGTCATGTAAACATCATCCTTGCGGCAACAAGGAGGCAAAATAAATGTGTTTCTCTGTAAGGAGTTACGGAGCAAAACTGCGCTCCTTGAGAATGAATGAGAGCGATGTACGGTCTGTGCCGCAACGGAGAACGTTAATAGCGGCTATGGGACACGTAGCCTCCCAGCGGGAAACCGTCCTCTCGTTCTGCAGCGCTCATTCTCTCTCTCTCATTCTCGTTTCCTCGGTATTCATAAGCCTCGATGGGAAATCACAGCACATCGATCCACACCACCCGCCCCACATGGGCAGATAACACTGCAGGAAGGGCTGAGGGAAACTTGACTACAGTGACACAGATCCCTGGGGCAGACTCGACTGATAGAACCATTGTACTCGAGCGAGAACTCTGCGGAAGGCACGCTAAATTTAACGAGATGCTAATAACATTGTCATTATACAAACATTATCCAGTTCTATCTCGAATTGCCAAGGCACTCTCATTTTGTTGGCATGGCAACAACATTCATTATCTGTTTATCTATTCATTGTAGAGCTTACAATCTTCCACATAAATGAAGAATTCAGGGTGAGATTTTTACTAAATATATAGATTATTTTAAATATATTGTAACCCTGTTGGATATTGTTATGGGGACTTATTTGAAAAAAATCACTTTATGTATTTGTTTGTTTCTTTCTTATTATTGACTTTCTTTGTAATTTTAGGTTACTCAGTGAGACAAAGGGTTAAACTAGGCCTTAATCTCTGTTGAGTGAGCTGATTGGTCCATGATCGTGTGAAAGTGGGAAAATGAATTGGCGGGAAACAAACAGTGGGAAGCGGGTTGGCGGGAAAAGAGGAGATGAAGGGGAGAGAGGAGCAACGTGGGGAGAGTGCGCTGCAGACGGACAGTTTTCAGGGAAGTAATCCCATTGATCATTCAGTGTACCTGCTCTGTATTAAGGTCTTGAGATAGAAGACTTGGACCAAGTGGTTATACCCACTGAACAAGTTCTGAGGAGGAAACCCCAAATAGTGCACTAAACTAGCGGGAAAGCTTGCGGTCCCTCTGGCATCAAAGGGACTCCGGCAGACGCCAGTTCCCTGAGCCGTGAAGCGCAGCTGGTGTGAGAGAGGGCTTGAGGGTACTCCTTATGATTTATTGGGTTTTTAAAGCAAAGTGACTATTTGTTTCTATTCTCACCGTACCCAGACCTGCAACAGGTTTTCTTCTTTGTCCATTTTCATACATAATAAGGGCATGGGTGTAGAGTTGGGGGGAGGAGCATCACCCCCCTCCCCCATGCTGTAATGTGGGGGATCATCCCCTTCAGTGATGTTATATATAATGCCTGGTTTACAAAAACACATCCGATTAATACATGTCATTACGTAATTTAATTTAATCAGTGTTTATTTGGAGATCCCCTACCCTCCATTAAAACGGTTTATTCTGAACTCCCTCTCTGGTAGACAGACGCTCACTTCCAGACCTGCAAGAAAACGGACAACATAGACAGCGGTGAGCGCAGAAGCACGGTGCGACTTTGCATGTAAACGTAACTCGTTTAAGACCCTGAGTTATAACCAGCAGTTAATTTAAAAAAAGGCCATGTGAAATGGTGGAGTTTAATCCTCTCATGTCGATTAAGTTTCATAAAGATTAATCTACAAGATTTATGAGTTTGCAAACTGCAGCCAGCTTTGTTAGTTAACAACATAGCACCAAAAGCAGTGCTGATAAAGCAGTGGTACATAGCACTTCTGTCAATCACCCCTCCCCAGGTCAGTTTGGTTTTCCTTTAATGTCTGATGTTCTTTTCATTCCAGGCCCTCTTGCCATCGCTCCCAGATGAGGTTGAGCCAAACTATAAAACCATCTTGTCATTGTGTCACATGATTCCCCTCGCTGAGGCCTCCATCTTGTCCTGCATTTTATTGTGTCATCGATGCATCACTAACACAGTGTTCATTATATTTATTAAAGAGATAGAAAAGTGAAGGTCTGGACCATTGACCACTTGGGCATTTTTGATAATAGTGTTCTCTGTTTAAGTTGAAATAGGTTCATTTCTGTATGGTTGATGAAAGCTGTCTGGAGTTTGAAGAATGACAGTTCAGTAAGGATAACAGCTCAATAAGGCGAACAGTAGACGTTCCACCTCTCCTGGAAGTTCTGGGAATCTCCCACCATTTGTCAGCAGCTCCCTGACACCCGTGAATAATATGCAGTGTCTTGGAAATTTGTCGTTCCACTATTGCACTATCGGCAATATAATTAACTGGCTAGAAACTCCAGCACCCCCAACCCCCAACATACAAATCTTGCTTGTCATTAGTCCAGTGTATTTAGTCCGGGTTTCCGTTCGTTTCCCCAGTCCGGTCATTAACGTTACGAGTTTTGCTGTGTGTCACCCTGGACAATAAATCCCTTTGTGCTTATTCCCGGCTTCCTTCGCCTGCTTTCCGCGTTCTGTCACGGTGCAACATGGACTAAATACACTGGACTAATGACACCAATCAGAAACAGCCGTAAAACACTGGGAATCCACATGAGGTTAACGAGGGGGGGCGTGGCACAGGAGGATCGGCACGATCAGGGCGTGACAGCATGGGTCAACCTAAATGATAGAAATAATACATGTCCTGTAAAGTGTACTTTGACCATTAAACTATGGGGACAATGTACACCATGTAACTTTAATCATTTGTGTTTTTATATGTATTTATTAATAATTGCACAGTGTCCATTCTCCACCAGTGACTCTAAGCAAGACTGCTGGGCTACTGAACGTGAAGTGCACACACAAACACTGAAATGTATAACAAACACTGACTATATTACAGCCAGAAAACTGCATATAAAGCTACCTTTACCGCGGTTTTGGAGTTAAGGTTTATACTCGAACCTGCTTTCTGGAATATTTCAGTACAAACCCACATATCCCCTCATCAAGCGAGAATTCCAAAGAGGTAGGCCTATATCCAAAAGTGGTTTTGGATCTTAAGCTTGACTATGACACCGCGATAAAGTTAACTTTATATTCAGTTTTCCGGCTGTAATGTCTTAATATCAACAAAAGCACGCGACACCCCTTGGTTTTCCAGATTTCTTTACGAGCGAATATTAGTATTTCAATGTTTTTATGTGCACTTCATGTTAAATAGCCCAGCTGTCTTATTTACAGTTACTGGCAGTGAATGTACACAATGAAATTACTAGTAAACGAATTTAAAAACACACATATAAAAGTTACAGGGTGTGCATTATCCCCCTTAGTCTAATGCGTGAAGCACACTCATCTGGACATGTCTGTATCATTTAGGTTTATATTTATTAGTCCATTGATTCTACGTTTGGTACTTTAAACAGACAGAATACAAACGCTATTAGCAACACAAAACTATTTTGAAAAAAAGTATTGTAGGGCAAGCAAACCGAGGTATTGCAGGAGCACAGAAGGACAAATACACTTGCTTGCCAGGGAAAATGCGCTCTTTAATATTAGTCCTTAATGGGACTATAACAAGCACCCAATGAGGCCCAAGCCAAATACACAGAGCAGAAACACAAGGTTGTCAGAAGCCAAACTGTAAGGTGCCGAAACAGTGGGAGATTTACACAAGCTAAATACACGCGAGGATCACACAGGGTACACACAAGATACAGGGTACACACAAGATACGGGCAAACACACACGTGACAATAGGGAAATGCAACCGTTAACAACAACCGTACAACAAGAGCTATTTACGATTACAGACAGGGGCTATTTACAATTACAGACAGGGGCTATTTACAATTATAGACAGGGGCTATTTACAATTGCACGTGGGGCATCGTACCCTGAACACTCAGGGGCTCCATATAAATGTGACATTGTACAGGCTGTTAATAAAATACTAATGATTCTGTTTCACTTTTTTTTTTTTTTTTTGGGGGGGGGGGTCACAGGTATTGAAATATGAACAAATTGTATGACATTTGAAATTCGTTCTTGATTTTTGAAAAAAGTGACAGCCCTAGTTAGGATGCTCTTCATCGCTGTTGAAGTTTCCATCACCAGAAGGACAAGAACAAGCCGTAATGCAGGAGGATGCTGAGGATTCGCTCCAGGGCCAGAAATATTTAGATCACACTATGCCAGATCCTGAAGGTGAGAGTTAGTAAGGTGGAAGTGGTGGTTTTTCATTCAAATCATCATTTTATCTTCATGTTTTGATTATATAGCGATGACCCACTTAAGCTTCCACATGCTTAATGTGGATAACTGGAACACACGGTCAAGCTTAAATCTTACAATGTGACCTCGATAAGTTAGAGACCTGGCATATGGCTTGGACACACTCTCCCTGATGAAACGATTCAATGGTTACATCCATCAGGCTCCAGCTGCCTCGGCTAGCATCGCATATGGCTCTCATCCTTCTGGCTGGACGGGGATACTTCTTCCAGGGCTGGCTCTCTGTAGACTGGGGGTCACTTCCAGACACCTTAGAAGAACAAATAACTTCAAAGAACAATCAAAGACCTCCATTTACATGGAAATATAGGTGCTATTAAATGTCAGGATGGTGCCAATCTGTGTCTTCAAGGACCAAAAAATCATAGGCAGGTTTCTGGGAGAGTACAATGAAAAATACTCGAGGGTAACATCAGCCAGCAGCAGTTTGCCTCCATGAGAGAGATGTTCATTTGCATTACTCTCAACAGCATGCTTGAGATGTTTGTCCTCCAAGGCAACACTTCAGGGCAAAAAGCATCATCGTTCAGTGAAAGGACTTTATTAAGGGCAAATTACACAAGGACAGCAGCGCGTAAGGATGTGGCACAGAGGAAATGCATCAAGGCCAAGTCACATTGTGCATATAAAAATGCCGTCACTCAAATCGACATGCCATGTCACATCGGGAGGCCCCTGGGCTCTTTAGCAGGCATTAAGCTCATGCCGGTGCACAGGGAGGAATCTGTCGTGTGATATTCTGAACCAGAACGTCTGATTTGGCTCTGTGAAGATGCTACAGTCGGCAGAGGTGAGTCCAGTGTTGAATGCCTGATGCTACAGCCTAGTGTTCCAGTGCTAGGGTGGACCAATCAAAGGTCTGGGTGGGATGTTCAGATGCTGATCAGGACTCAGGAAGCACATATAACAGCATGCGCGTTGGGGCGGGGAGGGTGTACTCTCTTCTTCACAGTCGTTCATTATTGGATATTTCTAGGTAATTATACATCCAATGCTCGCTGTGCTGATACCCTGAGGAGCTAGGCTGTGAAGGCTCTGATATAGTTCCTATTATTCAGTGCTTTTTCTTTCACAGAGGATGTCAGATTAAGCGTATGGGTCTTCATTAGCTGTGGCTGATCCCTTAAGCCTCACCACACTGATTTCAATAATCTTATTTCATTAACTGGGTGAGCGTTCATCTTCCACTCCGACCTGCCTGCTACCAAGTTGGAAACTCACGGCCAGATATTCTCAGCATCACAAACCACAAGCAAACAGCCTTTTAAATGCCAGAATCAATGGTGAATCAACAAACACATTTGACCAAATTTTAGACATTCAGAAATATTCTCTGCTGAAATGTTTTGTACACTTACAGCTTGCGTGTGGTATAAATGCAGGACTTGTTACTGGTTAGACTCACTACTGACACTGCAGCAGTTAGAAAGCCATAAGAGCAGACCCCAGCAGTAATTCCTGTGCTAAGTGCACCTCCATCGTCATCATTTCACACCACAGTGAAACACAGTCAACTTCTTGGGCGTGAGGGATTACATTACATGTAAGTAATATGAAATAATCACACATGGTAGGAGCAGACAAACCCTGATAAGACACGCTAAATCCCTAACTGTCATGTGCGTGCAGGCAGGCGAACAGGGAAGCAGGCGAGTAGAGCTGGTAATACGGACAAACGGGGTTTATTTACAGGACAGGAGGCACACCAGGCAAAACGAGCACTAAACATCACAATGACTGATCTGGGGAAAGTAACTCAGACGCGGACTAAATACACAAGACAAGCTGAACATAACAGGCAACAGGTGATTACAATCAGGAATTAACACGAGGCAACGAGGGGGGCGTGGCACACACGAGGATCGTACGAGCTGGGCGTGACACTAACACTCTCAGAACATTCCGACGCAGAGTAAGGAAACACGTTTAATTACACCAGACAGCTGTCTCCATGTTGCCCTGCGGCAGTGAAGGTCATGGACTCCTGGAAGTCACACTCTCAGTCCCTGCCTGTGTCTGGGCCGCCAGTCAGAAAGTCCTGCAGAGCTGAAGCAGATATGTCCAGGGGACAAGCAGCGCTGGAGAGACCTTGAAAGTCCTAAGTCCTTGAAAATGTACCTGCATCAAGAGGACAAATCTCTTGATATGACCATCAGTGTCCATTTTAGTTGGAGGTGACATCATACAGGCATATATACCAAAAAATTAATAATACTGATTCTAAGACCTTGTTCAGAAACAATATATGCATTTTCATATTGCTGTAGAGTCATTTATGCAGGTTAGAAACAGCAATGTTATCACACAATTGGACACGCAGAGAAAATTGCCTAGAAATTACCCTACATGCATCTTAATTACAGAAAATTGTATAGTAATAACAGTTAATATAATTATAAAAAATAACTAATTAATCGTACGGGAGGGATTATGCAGTACAGCAAATAACCTTTGTCTGTATCAATCAAGCACTAAACAAAATGGCAATAAAAACCAAGTTATTCCTTTGTTTGCACTCTTTTGTCTTTTTTTGCTTTTGTTTTTGTTTGCTAGGTTGTTGACTGAAATTTCGGGCAGGACCAGTATATATACAACCGTGGAAAAAATAAGAGACCACTCTATATTTTTAAAGAAATCTGCATTTTTACATCTTGGTTTCCTGGAATGCAGTGGTGAAGTGCACTGCTAGGACAGTTCGTATCAGGCTCCTAGAAGCAGGACTGAAATTCCTAAAGCAAGGAAGAAGCCCTTCATTAATGAGAAACAGAGGAATCTACCTTTCAGTGAAGTAGCTTCATCGCACACTGAAAAAATTAGAAAAATCCAACCTTTAATTGAAATAAATTTATTCAAAGAAAAGCAAATCCTTCATCAAGAAATTATTTTTAACAAAAACACTTCTGCCACAATTATTAGCACCCCTGGAAATTATAGTGAACACAATGTAGCTGAAGCATGTTTCCCTTGTAAATTGTTCATCTTTGAGTTGATTGGAGGGAATAGGAATCTTCAAGCTATAATCCATGACTTCCTGATCAACAAATATGAGGTGACAGAGCCCAAATTCTCTTAGTCATCCATCAACATGGGAAAGATAAGAGAACATACAAACCAAATGAGGGAGAAGTGTGTTGACCATCATAAGTCAGGGAATGGGTAAATAGCTCGCCTGAAAATGCCCATTTGTACTGTTGAGGCAATAATTGTAAAAAAAAAAAAAAAAGTGGACAACAACTGGAACTGTTACAAACCAACCTGGAAGAGGACCCAAGTTTACTTTACCCCCATGTACAGTGAGGAGGATCGTGAGAGAGGCAAAAAAATCCCCCAGGATCACTGTTGGTGAATTACAAGACCAAGTAAAATCTTTGGGTTACCTTGTCTCCGAAAAAACCATCAGACAAAACCTTTATGCTAAGCGATTATTTGGAAGGAACCAAATTCATTGGTCTGATGAAACAAAAATGGAGGGTTTTGGAAATAAATATTTAAGGTGGGTTTAGCATAAAAATAAGGATGGCTATAACGAAAAGAACCTTATCTCAATTGTAAAATATGCTGGAGGTTCTGTAGTGTTCTGGGGCTGTTTTTCCACCAAAGGCACTGGAAACCTTGTTAGGGTAAGTAGCACTATGCTCGCCATGAAATACCAGGACATTTTAAATCAAAATTTGGCTGCCGCTGCCAGGAAACTCAAACTGGGCCGTACTTCGATATTCCAGCAGGACAGTGATCCTAAGCACATATGCAAATCAACACAAAAATGGTTAGCTGACCACAGAATCAAGCGTCTGCCATGGCCACCTCAGTTTCCTGACATGAATCTGATTGAAAACCTGTGGTTTGAGCTGAAGAGGAGAGTGTACAAGAGAGGGCCTAGGACCCTGGGTGATCTGGAGAGATTCTGTAAAGGGGAATGGTCTCTGATGCCTTGCTTTGTATTCTCCAACCTTAGTAAATATTATAGAAGACTCAGTGCTGTTATACTGGCAAAGGGAGGTTGTATAAAGTATTAAATGCTGGGGTGTCAATAATTGTGGCACATGTGTTTTTGTTCAAAATAATACTTTCTTGATGTAAAAAAATGTGGCATTTTTTTTTTCAGTGTGAGATTAAACTGCTTCACCAAACGGTCTTAATTTTTAAAATTTTTTCTACTGTTATTTGGGTGGGATGTTCAGATGCATCACACATCATTGGTTGAATATGTTTTTGTATGTGTGTTTTCCTGATTTGTTGGATGTTCTGCTTTTATTAATTCCAAACCAACTGCATTAATCCATTATGTTATTAACATTTAATTGCTTTGAAAAAATATGCACTAATAATGTCTCACACACACACACACACACACACACGTGATTCCTGTAACGTGTCCCTTGTTTTCGCCCTTATACATATGGTTCTCTTCAGTGTCGGACCATAACCAGAGACAGGAAAGAGACAGCATGTAGCATGTAACAGCATGGAAACATCTATTTTTTCAGGTGCCTTTTTTGTGATGTTGTGTTAACCCTGATCTTGTTTTGATTAAATCCCTGGAAATGGAGAATGACTCAGCGTAAAGCCTTCCTGACACACAGTGCACCCCAGCCCCCCACCTCCAGCAGGTGCACCTCTTTCAAGGTGACGTCCTCAGCGTCATGATGAATTATTGAAAGCGAGTTACATTTCTCACACGTTCACGCTACTACCGCTGGACTTTTTAATACATTTGTTCCTAAAATCTGTATATGAATTAAATTTTTATTCCCTCTTTAATTAGTCCAAACCTTTAGTTAGCTTGTGTTCACTCCAGTTTGCTGTTGTGCATTTCAAACATCATTGCCTGGCCTTGGAGCCTATGGATGGCACCGCATGCTAATGAAGCTGCATCAAGTTGTGTTTCCAAGTGTCCCAGGAACAAAGAGCAGAAGCAGCTGCCAGAACCAAACCTAAGCTGAGACCTTTTTATGGTTCTGGAACGATCAGTCCATTTTGGGGTCCATTCAAGCTGACAACTTGAAAAGTTGTAAAGAGATTAAGTATACAGGCATGACTAATGCTGGTAGTCATAAATGAACTGGCAGATTGTCCTCAAATATGCAGTTATATTAGGTTAGATGGATAATGTTTCTTTTCCATTGCAGCCATCATGGTTTATTGTCAGTCATTCGTTTTGCTCTTCTTAAGAAAAAGGCCAAGATAAAAGGAGCTACTTCAACATAATCCTCTGAGTGTTATTTCAACAAGCAGGAAGTGAACGTCAAGTGGAAGTGGTTCTGCACCTATTGTATGCAAAGTCCAGTGACCCTGCTTCAGCCTCCGGTTTGTTGTGGTGTTTCAGGCCCTCATTTAGGTTTCTTGAACTTTAAGGTCATTTTTAAGTAACAATGATTAACTTAATTCCTTCTTGATAACTCTGTACACCTGTACACTGCGGGGGCTGATCGCCCCTCTCCCTTCTTCCATTATGAAGATCACTTGTGGGGGTGGGTGTGGGGTTGACCGTGGTCAGGTTAGAATCAGAAGGTTGAATCTAATTTCTGGAGCTGAATGATACTTTAATAAGAGGAATAAAATGGTAACCACCTGCAGCAGTGTAGCCCTGACCTGTTAAATGGGATATTTCCATTTCATTTTGCAATGGCCAACTTTAAAATGTGTGTGTCAGTTCCGCCTGGTTACGTGTCATTGAGTGTGCAATGCCTGTCTTGGGCCACCAGAGGGAGCACACACCACATCAAGGTCATCACCATCAGCAGGGTTCCTGTGTCCAGCAAGATGCATCATAGAGGGAAATTATGCTCATGTGATTACAGTTAAATCAGGTAGTATCTAAATTTCAATCTCAGTTTATTCACATCCTTCAGCTCATGCTGTGAGTTGCAACACAGGAAAGAATGAACTTCACCTAAAACACATTTTGGTTATTTCAGTGTTCTGGTAAAACAAGAAGCCATCTGTGTCCATTGTTGACTTGGCCCAAAACATAACAAGATTAGTGAGAAATGTTAGCTAGTTAGCTAGAGAAATGTTCCCGGTTCCTAGTGCAGTGGATCAAGCTGAATCTATCCCATAAATCTGCAGGGCCCTGGTGAACAGACTTAATGAAGACCCACTCACTATGAGAGTCACATCCATCATTTTTATCACTGAGGGACGGGGGCTGGCCCTTTACACGTTATGGTTTGCCCTGACTTATGGATCTGTTAGCCCAGCAAAAAGAATGTATTCCTAGGAGTGTCTTTTAAGTAACACTGTTTAACGGTTTGGGCGTATAGTCAGTTTCCATGGGAACTATATGAACATCGCATATGTCAGGTAATTCTATTACCTGACAGCAATATAAGTGAGATTATTTTAAATGTGCCATATTTCAGTTTAATATGTTTTTGTATGTGTGTCTTCCTGATTTGTTGGATGTTCTGCTTTTATTAATTCCAAACCAACTGCATTAATCCATTATGTTATTAACATTTAATTGCTTTGAGAAAATATGCACTAATAATGTATATTTTGATGAAGGACCAACTGTTTAAACTGGTTAGATGAAAAAGGAATATGCGATAAGAGCTATAAATCCTCTTCTGAAGCCATTTCAGTGATCCACTTACTGTAAATGTGTGAATTAATTAGATATGAACTCAATCACAAAACCTTATCAGGCTTTACTAAACGACTTCTTACATTAACATTTTTAGGGGTTATGTTGGTGACAGAAAATTTCCAGCCAGTCTTTTAAATTTCCCAGGCACTGTTAATCTAGTAAAAGTGTCTTGCTTATTATTTCCATAGTTACCTTCGTTTACATGTGGGATTGTCTAGCAGTATTAAGAATGTACAGCATATTTTATGGTAAATGTTGTACATTATCTGCTCCATTTTTTCCTCCTTCCGTTTTATGTTCACTCTGGAGTGAGGTTTCACACATTTAATTTCATGCTACTTTGTACATAGGTGTACGTCACATTATTTACCACTAGAGGGAAGCAGAGATCTAGTTTTTTTCTATTACGTGAAACTGAAAATTCCTGTGAAATAGCAAACTTTTTATGTTGCTTATTGAACTCAACGAGGACTGAATTGAGGCCACCCCACTGAATCTTGCTAGCTCAGAACCAAAATTACAGTAGTACTGGTATGACAATTAGCCCACCCCCATAGTAATCTCAACATAATCAAATGAGATTTTCAGTAGCCATATCAGCCCTGGATCTTACACAATCATGATTCAACAATGTCAGCATCAGAAACAGGTCCGCAACTAGCCAGGTAAACAGGAAACCCCTGGCCGGTGTAACCAGCCATTTCAACAAGACTCCTAAATGAAAATTTGAATAGTTGTAGAAAATAACCACCAAAATCCTTACCTGTTAAATAACTCATGTATCAAGCTTGGAATTGTCAAGCTTATGTTAAAATCCTTCCATTAGAAATAAAATAGAAATGTACATATTTATTTATTAAGTGTGAGTACAGGTACATTGGAGTGTGTGTTTCTTCCCACATATCACACCTTGCTCTCTTTTTTAAGGCATACTAACACATATTAGTGAACGAGAAGCTTGGTGCAACTTGGCAATACAATAAATTAATAAATCACGGAATCATGGAGAAGCTTCGCTGTTGGGACCCGCTCCAGCATCCCACCCCAGCAGGAAGATCCCTAGGCCCAGCGTTTATCTCTGCAAGAAGAGACGAGAAATGAGGACGAAACCGTTAATAGAACAGGGCCCACCAGCAGAGGAGGTTGTCTAGCATGGCTTAATGGGGGGGGGGGGGGGGGTCACACCAC
>JAODJU010000001.1:51926154-51954856 GCA_026776725.1 Gnathonemus echidnorhynchus | reverse complement strand
TTTTTGCTTAGCCGGACAACTTGTCGGATTTAAGGTACCTCAGTTTAAATGGTCTTTATCTTTGTTCACTTACAATTTAGCGCGAACTACCGTAAATCTGACAAATAATCTGACTAATCATGAAATCCAATTCTAGCCCGGTTAATTACCATTGTTAGCAAAATCAGTTGATAACACATTCCGCGCGGTGCTTTACGTATAAAACTCTGTAGCAACATGTCCACAGATAAGTTGGACAGTATAGTGTGTGCGACCAATTTAATGAGCCACAAATGAGAAGTAGTGCCTAAACAGTATAAAACTACAACTTTCTATTGATGAATGGCGCAGACATCTTGGATTCTGAACTCGGGATATTTCTCGGATCTCCGAGAAACGGGAGCGCGCATGTCGTCACTTCCGGCTTTAAAACTCAGAATCCGACTCGGAATACGAGTTCCGAGGGCAAATGGAACGCACCAAAACTGCCCGAAATGGGTTGACAGAGAGATTTCAGGGATTTTCAGTCATTCTGCACTGCAGATGGGTTAATTGCGTTAAAAATTTTAATCAGATTAATCATGATGATGAATTAATCCGCGTTAACCCGTTAATTTTGACAGCCCTAATATATATATATATATATATACACACACCCACACTGCCAGTCAAAAGTTTGGACAATGCTTTTTGAATCATTGAAGACTTCAAAACAATGTGGAGTTAACACATGTGGAATTATTCAGTAAACAAATAAGTGTTAAACAAACCAGAATATGTTTTATATTTTAGATTCTTCAAAGTAGCCACCTTTTGTGTTGATGACAGCCTTGCACACTCTTGGCAATCTCTCAGTCAGATTCATGAGGTATTGACCAGGAATGGTTTTCCAACAATCTTGAAGGAGTTCCCAGAGGTGCTGAGCAAATGTTGGCTGCTTTGCCTTCACTCTGCAGTCCAACTCATCCCAAACCAATCTCAGTTGGGTTTAGGTCAGGTGATTGTGGAGGCCAGGTCATCTGACGCAGCACTCCATCACTCATTTTCTTAGTCAGATAGTCCTTACATAACCTGGAGGTGAGTTTGAGGTCATTGTCCTGTTAAAAAACAAATACTGGTCCCACTAAGAGCAAACCAGATGGGATGGCATGTCACTTCAGAATGTTGTGGTAGCTGTGCTGGTTAAGTGTGCCTTGAATTTTGAATAAATCACCAACAGTGTCACCAGTAAAGCACGCCCACATCATCACACCTCCTCCTCCATGCGTCACGGTGGGAACCACACATGTAGGAACCATCCACTCACCTTTTCTGCGTCTCACAAAGACATGGCGGGTGGATCCAAAAATCTCAAATTTGGACTCATCAGACTAAAGTACAGATTTCAACTGGTCCAGTGTCCATTCCTTATGTTTATTGGTCCAGGAAAGTCTCTTCATCTTGTTGTTCTTCCTCAGTAATGGTTTCCTTGCAGCAATTTGACCATGAAGGTATTCTTCATGCAGTCTCTCCTGAACAGTTGATGTTGAAATGAGCCTGCTACTTGAACTCTGTGAAGCATTTATGTGGGCTCTAATCTGAGGTGCTGTTAATGTGTGGTTTCTGAGGCTGGTAACTATAATGAACTTATCCTCTGCAGCAGAGGTAACTCTTGGTCTTCCTTTCCTGGGGCAGTCCTCATGAGAACCAGTTTCATCATAGTGTTTTTTCACAACTGCACTTAAGGATACATACAAAGTTCTTGCAATTTTCTAGATTGAATGACCTTCATCTGTTCACTGTGTAGAACTGTGTACCAACCCTACCTCTGCAGAACACAACTGATGATTTGAAACACATTAAGAAGGCAAGAAATTCCACAAATTAACTCTTGACAAGGCACACCTGTTCCTTGAAAACCATTCCTGGTCAATACCTCATGTGCTCACATGAGCAGGTCAATTCCACATGTGTTTCTTCATTGTTTTGAAGTCTTCAGCATTAATCCACTATCTAGAAAACAATAAAAATAAAGAAAAACCATTGAATGAGAATGTGTGACCAAACTTTCACACACACACACATATACACACATGCCCTATCATGCCATACCTACCATTGAGGACACCAAGGTGAAGTCCTCGGATTTCGTCTTACTCGAATTTCGTCTCATTCACTGTATCCACGACACTTCTCACACCTACAGGATTTGGAGTCGACAACAGATCTAGATATTTAGCCTGCTACATTTCTGGCGGGTATCTGCAATGCTTCGGTGACTCCACTGGGTCGCGTCTTTGAACAGTTCACACATATCGATTTAGCGCCGATTTGCCAGGGCAGATCGAACACTGAAAATTGGGGCTAAAATAGTGTAGCGTGAACTTGGCTTTACCTCCACTTGTAAAACCATTACCCTGCATGTCTCAAGGTGTCTGTATATGTATGCTAACCCTTCCTGTCAGTTGAGCGCTGTCAGACATCGCTGGGGAGGCGAATCAAGACCCTGAAGTCAATTTGAGACTGGCTAAAATAGTCTTTGTAGAATGGTGTGGGGTTCAGCAGGTTAGGACTCTGTGCCTGTGATCGGAAGGTTACCACTTCAAATCCCAGGGTCAACAGAGTTATATCACCATTGGGCCCCTGAACAAAGCCTTTAACACCCAGTTGCCCCATGAACTGTTTGACCCTGCTTTCTCAATTGTACTTACTTCACTTAAATAAGCGCAGAACAGACTGGCTCGGGATAAGGTTGAGGGATCTGGACAAGGTCGTGATTCCACTGTAGAACACTGGCTAATTAAAAGATGTGAATGAGACAGGTGATCCTTGTGTGTAAGGTGCTGGCCAGCACAACACCCAGGAGACCTCTCTAACCATGCCCAGATTACTGATTCCTGTTTACTGTCACTGTACAAGCAGATAAACAGGTACGCTGCTAAAACAGAAAATATATAGCACAGGTTGTGCAAGCGGGAGTAGGATTTACCAGAAGCCGCTGTCACGTGCACCATGGTGTGAGTCTGTAACGTTTCACACAATCTGCAGGCTCTTCCCGTAAATGCCCCGGAGAACAAACGCAGGGTGGGGGGTTCTGGCTGTTCCTCAGTGGGAAGGCATTTCCTCTCGCCTTCCCCAGAAGTGGTTCCTCTCCAGTAGGGAAACACCCTGTAGCACCCCCCCACCCAACACACCATGGCTCATAACTTGACACTCGTCATGCATGAGTCACTTTGGACAGGACAGGTTAAGAGAACCAAGCAATTAATGGCCAATGTCAGGACCTTATAGCAGGTTTATATTATAGACATGTGGGATAAAGGCAGTTGACCTGAATTAACACCAGTCACAGTGATCTGATTAACTGCCCTGCCCCCCACCCCCCTTACACACACATGCCCACACCTAGAAAAATCCGCAGTCATCAAAGTTTGTGTTCCTCACTTATTCTGCATAAATCCTGCTGCTGGCTGGTCTGTTAGGCTGTTTTTTGTTATAACATGACCCCACACAACCCCTAATGCAGTATTTCAGTACATCCCTCTCCCCAGAACTGTCTGCTGTGGTCCTGAGTTGAGGAGAGTGGCCTTTAATCCAGCTGTCAATGGTGTTTCCCTTTCTGAAGTTTATCATCTATTTCTGCGACCAGACAATCAAAGGAAATATGGAGTCATGAAGAGGATTCCTAATGAGGCTCTCCACATTCCTGTGCAAATTGAGAGGCATTCCCAAAATTCGCAGTTTCTGGAAACAACCAGCAAAATGTGAAAGGAGTCTTAGTTGTAGGTTTGGATTCCTGTTCTTCAACGTACCTGCTGCTTTTAAGCTGATTCTGCAGGTTGTCATTTTTCAAACTGTGGGATTTGCTAAGTAGGGGAACATAGCCTCAAATCAGGACCTGTATCATCCCAGACAGAAGTAGTTTAAATAGAATAGTCTAAAAGTTTGTCAGTCCAATACATTAATAAGCTTAATGTTGGTGTTAAAAGTTTCTCACAAAGGTCTCTTAATGCATTAACTTAAACATGTTCATGCAGGTATTGACATTTACTTTCATTATCTCAGATTAGATAATAGCTGGCTGGACAGTTAATGTAATCAAGCATATATATTTATTGTCTTGCATCTAAATTGAACCCTTCAGAGCTGAAAATTCTTGCCATTTTCAATGCTTCTGTGCATTAAGCTGCTAAATATTGTGAAACAGGACCTATCCCCTTCACTGCACAGAGCCTCAGCCACTTTTAGTCTAATTTGCTCACTATCAGACCATCTGCTGCCGGATGGGAGCTTTCACATTATATATCCTGCAGTCTTTACAAACTCAGGCCTGGGCAGCAGCTCACTGACTTTTTACATCCAGATATAATGTGCTATGATCGCTGCTAGAAGTGCGTGCTGAACACAAAGTGTGCATAGAAACGGCACACGTTAGCATGCTTATCAGATTGCTGTTAGCGCATTCATGGGGCTACTGTTAGGTATTATTGGGGCTGACATTAGCCTGCTAATGGGGTTGACATTAGTGTGCTTATGGGGCTGATGTTAGCATACCCACAGAGGTAGTGTTAGTGTGCTTATGAGCTGGATGTTAGCATGCTCACAGGGCTGACATTAGCGTGTTCATGGGGCTGACGTTAGTGTGGTCATGGGGCTGACCTTAGTGCCATTAGGTGTTCCAGGGGCTAACATTAGCCTGTTGGTGGTAGCATGCTCGTGAGGCTAACATTACTGTGCTTTCTGCACTGACATTAGTGTGCTCAAGGGGCTGACATTAGCATGTTTACGGGGCTGACCTTAGCATACTCACCAGACTGACGACGTGCTCACCAAGCGGCCGTTAGTATGTTCATGGGACTGATGTTAGCATGTTCACAAGGCTGATGTTAGGTGCTGTCGAGGCTGATATTAGTGCACTCATGGGGTTGAAATGGGTAGATCATGTGAGCCTGGAGATGCAATAAGGTTTACAGGAAAAGCTTTTCATGGGATTTTTGATGCGGATGCTCTCTCTCTTTTACCTCCCAGCTGCTAATCCAAACATCATGTGTATCTGAGAGGCAGTAACAGACTTCCTGGTCTGGTGCTGTGCAAACTTTAGGAACAATGTCGGGCAACTCTGTTTGTTCTGCTGGCCAGTTCAGATCTTGCGTGCTGTTCCAGCCATGCTGGAATGACTCTGTTGCCCTCAATGTCCACGGACGTGTTTGTTTTTGGTTCCAGTGCTACGTGTCTTCCTTACATAACCCCACATAGAGGACAGGAAGTTTCTCCTGGAAGGAAACATGATGTATTAATATTTTGCCCCACCAATAATAAAAAAGCATTTCCAGAATAGACCCAAGGGATGTCAAACATCCACAGGCCACAAGCAAAAGGGAGAGACAGGAACCTTGCGCCACGTTTCATGTCATGCAGCTTGTTGCCCTTTTCCTTTGGAAGCCAGATTGTAATTATCTGGTTATGGTGTTTGGCCTGGGGACTTCTCAGCTGGATCCTCCTGGTTCTGTGTCCTGTGTGGCCCCCACCCTCGCCAGGCCTGGACCCAGAGAGACTAGGAGAGAGTGCTAATTAACAGATGTGCTCTCACTGTACACTTACTGTCACGCACACGCTCATGCAGACTTTGTGGGAGGAGTCCAACCCACATGTTAACTCCCACACCCTTGTTTGTGTGGAGTTGTTGAGAGCCACCCAAGTCAAACGCCAAACACTGGGAATGAGACCAACACAATCAACATGTGATGAGACAAAATGTTCAGGACTGATAGATTACTTTCTGTCTGTCTCCCTGCCTGCTTATCTGTTTGTTTGCCTCCCTGCTTGTCTGTCTGCCTGTTTGCCTATCTGTTCTGACTCTCTGTCGGCCTGTTTGTGTGTCTGCCTGCCTCCCTGTCCACCTGTCTGTCTCCAGGTCTGCCTGTCTGTCTGCCTGCCTGAATGCCTGTTGGTCTGCCTACCTGTCTGTCTTTCTGTGGAATGCTGCTGCTTCTTAATGCACATGCACATTGAAACATTTGTTTGTATTAGTGTTGTGTCTGCAGGTGTGTTTTAGTGTGTGTGTGTGTGTTTGTTCCCCAGAATGTAATAAAAACCTGGTTTATTTGACATTGTGGGGACCATTTTTCAGGTCCTCACAAAGATCTGTGAATGAAATCAAAAAAGTAAAAATGCCCAAAGCCTTGTACTTTGGTTACTTAGGGTTAAGGTTAAGGCTGGGTAGGGGTGAAGGTCGTTATGTTGTGATTAGAGTTGAAATGGAAATGGAAATGAATGGAGAGTCCTCACAAAGATATAATCACAAACCTGTGTGTGTGTGTGTGTGTGTGTGTGTGAGATCTTTTGTCTGTCAGATACGTTTCTCCTTACAAGGTCACAGCCATGGATTCAGCTAGGGTAGCCTGAAGGTACTAGGTTGGGTTTGATCTGAGAAGCCTATTAACAGCAATGTGACAAAATACTTAACTGCAGTGCCCCACTGGGTGGTGTTGGGTGCATGTAACAATGAGATATCATTCATCTTTAAGACCGACTGTCAAAGTCCACCTGAACCTCCCCACCCCCATCCTCACGCATCATTTTTAATTACCCTGGGCTTAATCAGCATGCGTTTGGTAACTGTGGTAGTAGAGGGTCTGTGACTTTCCCCGGCGAGGTCAGGTTGTACAGGGCTGTACCCTGATTTATCTGCCCCAGGCAGACAGCGGGCACTCCTCCGCTAATAAGTCATGTGACTAATGGCGTCTGTTCTCTCCATAAATCAAGCGTGGTTCTGTTTTGCGCTGGTGGAGGAGGGTCACGGCGTTGTTTCTGTTTTACCTTGCTTCGCCTGTTTGTGGAGCGGCAGAGCTGACTCTGTTAGTCATCTGTTTCTGCCATTGTTCCCATGTTTATTATTCACTAATTATGTTGTTGTTTCACAGCTTGCATCATTATAAGCACAGTACACATGAGTATATGGGTACAACAGCATGGCTAGTCCCAGGGAGTGAGGAGGGGGACATTTTATCATGGCGGAGTGTCTGTCCTCCCGGGGGCTGACACACCAGCCTATGGCCTTCTGTGTGTCTGCGTGACAGGTTTTGACAGTGATAAGATCCCTGTGAATAGGGGCTTTGCTGCTCCTATGATGCAGGTTGTCATTATGGATTTAATTGGGTGATTGACTTGGTGTACAGTTCGGCGTGAGGACGAAATAGCGTGCAACGTAATTAGTGTCGCAGGTGAGGTGCGGCTCTCAAAGGCTACAAATGTGTCTCTGAGCGTTATCTGCGCTGGCCACGCAGTACCTGCAGCATGGCTAGGATGGGAGGGGGCCCCTTGAAGTTTCAGCGGTGTAATCTTCACTTCCATGCGTTTCTTAGAAGGTCCTGGTGCCTCCTGCGCATGGTGAAGGAAAGTGCTGATGCTGCACATGGACACTTGGGTGGTTGGTCTGCATGGACAGCCAGACCTGTACGTGTCAAACATGCTGCATCCAGTGTACTATGGATGCTCAGAGATGCATTCCAATGACGCACTCTGTGTTCAGTATAGCTCAGGAGTTCAGAGCTGCATTACAATGACACATCAGTCATATGTTCAGAGGTTTTTAAAGTGACAGACACTGTGTTCAGTATCAGTCAGATTTTCAGAGCTGTATTACAGTGACACACTCTGTGTTAGTATCAGTCAGGTGTTACACACAAGCTGAAGGTTCAGTGTCAGCTTCAGTGTCAAAGTGAATTGCCCACCGTTCTGTTATACCCCCCTGGCCCCCAGGGTATTTTGTGAGCACATTATTAACATTTGTAGACTTCATCTCCAGAGCCCTCAGTCTAATTCAACCTATTCATTCTGCCTATAATTTAGCCCAAGCACAGCGGACAGCCGACAGTCCTGCTTTAGGAGGCCCCTTTCTGCTCTACCGACTGTTCAGTCTGTAGATCAATATGATTCGACAGGATCCAATTCTGCAGCAGACTTGTTCATTTGTCTGAATTTTTTCTTTTCTCTTCTGCAGGCTAACGCCATTTAAAACATTCCCACTATCTAACGTACCGGGCTGTATATGGTTTTTGGGTCATTTCAGCTCTTCTGAAATTCCTGAGCTTTATTCTTTAGCAAATACATCTGGAGACTAAATATTTCAAAATAATGACCCTGTCATTGTGCCCTGGGATATCACTGCCTTTTATGTCCTCACCATCAAAACATGTACCTGCAGGGCACCAGCTATGTCCTCAGTATCAGTAATAAACATCTGAAGAGTTCAACTTGCTGATCCCCACCGCAATGAAATACATATCCTCAAAGGCCTACGGGCCATAATACAAGATGGGGGTGGGGGGGATCTGTGAGGAATTTGAGCTGAAATTTCTGTTTTTAAAGTGTTTAGAGACGGCGGTATTACTTGAGATCAGCTGCCATTTAAGGCGGACATGAATCTACTGCTTTTGTTATGTAAGGGCATTTTTCCTGGATGGTAAATGTGATTGTCAGCACACAAGGAAACTGCCTTTGATCGGTCGCTCACAGATGAGCAGTCGTCTGTGTCTATGATGTAAAAACAACAGAAATTGGAGAGAGAGAAGGTGTGAGATCAGTTTCAGCCTCGGCTCACCACACCATCCCACACAGTATGCCCTTCTGTGAGGTGCTTACCTCTGGATCTCTGCCTTCTTGGTCTGCTGGAAGACCCCATCATTCATGCCAGTTCTGTTTCTCTGTAATCTGTAATAACGGTGATTACACACAATCTCCCTGTTGTCAGAAGCACTACAAATACCTGTGATAGTGCTGACACGCGTGGGCGGTAATCACCTTTGACTTAGCTCCACCCTCTTCAGATTACTGCCTGTCAAAGGTGTTTATTTGTAAGACTGACACAGACTGATTTTCAACTTTCGAAACTGTCATTCATTAGCATTTTTCTTGTTTTTTTTGCAATGAAATACAGTATGTCTAATTGCAGTTTCCTTCTAAAGAACAGTCCCAGCTTCAGGTCCTCCCCTAACTGACATATTACACATACTCAGGCATCTGTGAAGATTTATTCGGCATGATTTTTTCTTTCCACGGGTTCAAATGTGGTGGTACTGTAAATACAGTCCCTGCAATGTAAATGTTACTAAAGAATAGCTTTGGGACTTATGGCCATTAAAATATTTAAGGAATTGTGGGAACAATTTTCTTTTTTCATTTGGCAAAGCAGGATGGGGATGTCATGGCCATCAGATCCAACCCTCGACCATCTTCATGTTTCTTATGCATCCTTCCAAGTATAAATATCTCCACAAGGACCTAGTGAGTGTCATTAACAGGGATCTGCCCTCTTTCGGAGCAGCAACAGAAACAAGGTGGAGGCCTTCCGCCCTGAGTCAGAGAGTTTGGCAAGTAACGGCCTCTGTCTCTCTAGCCCTTGGCATCGATCATTCTGGCAGGAAAATCAAGTCACAACATGCCATTAGTTTCCATGGAAAACATTTGCGTTCCCAAGCTGTAACTGTAAACGTTATACCTGAATCCTCTCCTTTGTTCCCCATATTTCAGTAAAAAACAGTATTAGACATCTGTCACACTGAACATACATATTTGAAAAAGACAGTCCCTGAAGCAAATGGGGGTTGAGGGCCATAGTGTCAATCCTGAGATTTGAACCCATGACCTTTTGATCATAAGCACAGTATCTTAAAATGCTGAACCACACAGCACCCCTATTTACAAGCTGGAGGAGGTGTGGTATTGGACTGACTGATCGTTCTGGTATTTTAATGATGACAGATTGCTTTTTTATGTAGTTTATTAATGCCCCAGTAGGGACGAGGTCATAACTGGTATCTGCAGTGACAGGTGAAAAGAAACGGGACATGCAGCTCGTACCGCATGCTATCTGCACTGGGCCGACACATCTCCCATCAATAAGAGTCGCGGTTTCAGGCAATGCAGACCTTAATCATCTTTGTAATTAGTTACTGCAGTGTCTCTTGGTGTCTCAAGCTGGTGTCGCATTCCTGTCTGGAATCTGAGCTTCCTCCCTCCCGACTGCTTTCAGGAAGAATGGAAAACTCCAAATGACAGATTCCCACCATCGTTGGAAAGGACCTGAAAAAGTAGATAACTAACATGGCTGCCCACCGAATCCGAGTGACAAACAACAGCAATGCACTGCCTCGGTGCAAATCCGAGGGGACGCTCATGGAATTCAGCGAAGGAGTGTCCGAGGCCAGCCTCACAGATGTTAAAGGTCAGCTGCTTCTTCTGCCGATATTGTGCTAAGTGTGCCTTCTGTCATGCTTTTATTCTGAAACAATATAAGTAATGCAGGGATGCTTGATCTTTCTGTGGCACTTTCTGCAATAATATATGCTCAGCATTTATTCATTGTATTTGTGTCTTTGCAGTGCCTTCACCCAGTGCCTTAAGACTGGAGACTCCAACCTCCCTTGGGAATGCAAAGGAAGTCATTGCCATTAAAGATTACTGTCCCTCCAACTTCACTACGCTGAAGTTTTCTAAGGGTGACCACCTCTTTGTCCTGGACACATCAGGTGGAGAATGGTGGTACGCCCACAACAACAAAGAGATGGGCTACATCCCTGCGGCCTATGTGAAGCCAGTCACCTACAGGAACTCGATCTTGAGTGATAGTGGGACAGTCAGTAACCTTGGGGACTGCTTAGAAGAGGGTGCCCAAGAGCTGGACCTCCTCGGCGACTGGAATGGAGTCCTAAAGCACTGCTCACCTTGCAACAGCAATCCCTTTGTCCCCCGTTCCTCTACTAATCCCTTTTTCTCTGGGCCTCCACAAGGTACTCTGGACCAGAATTGCAATAGGAGGGCTGTACATAGCACTGTGGATCTACTGTTCTTTGACACTCCCTCCAACCCAAATGCCAGCAACGGCAGTGCCCTTAATGGCACCTTTGACTTGACACCTGTGAATCCCAACCCAGATATCACACAGAACTTCCGCAGGGGAAACCCCTTCTTCAGGAGCAAGCGGTCCTACAGCCTTTCTGAGCTCTCCATCCTCCAGGCCCAGGCAAGTTCCCCAGGTTCCTCCTCTGGTTTTTTCACTGGTTTAAAATCTCCGACCCCAGAGCAGTTTCAAAGTAGGGAGGACTTTAGGACTGCATGGCTTAACCACAGAAAGTTGGCCCGGTCATGTCATGACCTTGATTCCCTTGGCCAAAATCCAGGCTGGGGACAGACACAGCCTGTAGAGACTAACATTGTGTGCAGACTGGACAGCTCTGGAGGCGCCGTGCAGCTACCTGACACTAGCATCAGCATTCACGTCCCAGAGGAACATGTACCCCTCGGAGAAACCCAGCAGATCTCATTGAAAGCCTTGCTTGATCCTCCACTGGAACTCAACACCGACAGGTGCTCCACGGTCAGCCCCGTAGTGGAGATGAAGCTGAGCAATATGGAGATAAAGACTTCCGTCACCTTGGAGATGAAGGTGTCCGTCGTAGTGAAGAAGGAGAGCCGGCAGGCAGCTGAGATCACATGCGTCCGTAGTGACTGCAAGGAAGGACCATATGTGCCCATTGAAGAGGCCTACATGTATGGGGACACAGTCCAGGTTCGGCTTGATAACCTTGAGCCTTGCATGTATGTGGCTGTAGTGACACAAGCTAAAAGCCTTGCCATCAACTCAACGGTCTGGGACCATGTAGTGAAGAAGGTCACCTTGGGCGTCTATGGGCCCAAGCATATCCACCCCTCCTTCAAGACCGTAGTTGCTATCTTTGGTCATGACTGTGCCCCGAAGACGCTGTTGGTAAGTGAGGTGGGGAGGGAGGCCCATTCTGCACCCCCTGTAGCTCTGCAACTATGGGGGAAGCACCAATTCGTATTGGCCAGGCCACAAGATCTGCAAGTCGGCGTTTACTCAAACATGTCAAACTATGATGTCAAGGCCAATGAGCAGGTTCAGATTGTCAGGGGCTTCCAGGTGAAGCTGGGCAAGGTTAGCCGTCTTGTTTACATGATCACATCTCGTAATGCAGACGACATCTCAGACTTCACACTGAGGATCCAGGTGAAGGACATCCAGGACTGCATCCTGGCTCAGTTCTGTGTGCAGACACCACAGCCCCCTCCCAAAACCGGGACACGAGCATCAGGTCAGAGAAGGTTTCTGAAGAAGAAGGAAGTGGGAAAGATCCTTCTGTCTCCTCTGGCCATCACTACCAAATACCCAATCTTTCAAGATCGCCCTGTTACCAACTTGAAGTTTGGAAAATTGATCAAAACCGTGGTTAGACAAACCAAGAACCCATATCTCTTGGAATATAAGAAGGGGGACATGATTGCACTGCTTAGTGAGGAGAAAATTAAGCTAAAGGGGCATCTGTGGACCAAAGAGTGGTACATTGGGTATTACCAAGGCAGAACAGGACTTGTTCATGCTAAAAATGTTCTGATTGTGGGCAAGATTAAGCCCATTCATTTCACTGGGCCAGACCTCACCACTGCCATACTGTTAGATCAGATCCTAAGGGCCTGTAAGTTCCTCACCTATATCTATGCCTCGGTGAGGACCATACTGATGGAGAACATTGGGAACTGGAGGGTCTTCGCTGACTTACTGGGCTACAATAATCTGCCTTTGACGTACTTCAGCCGGAATGATCTTGACAGCGAGCCGGAGAAGGTGGCCTGTGTCCTGGAGAGGTTCAAGGAGGACTGCAACAATTCGGAAGGGAAGGAGAGGAAGTCCTTCCAGAAGGAGCTCATGACTGTGAGTGCTGTAATCGGCGGCTGTGTTGGCGTGATTGCCTCCCTCTTAGCTTAGCGTGGCCCCTTATCTGCTTAGCGGTAGCGTAAAGCTACGCTCTAAAGCACTAATGCTGGGGACTGCAGTAAATAACCAGGCAAAGGAGGTCTGCGGATGCCGTGGAGCATGGTAACTCATATTGGCAGAATCGCCGCCCTGCTTAAATCATGCCACTGCTTCTGCGAGAATTTTATATATGCTCCTTCATCGTAAGTAAATCCTTGAGAAGGAAAACAACAGGCGCATTTCGGGATAGCAAGGCCCAGTGGGCGACTTCACAGACACCCCGGCATGCCAGACGGTCCTTGGCAAGGCGACGTGAGCCGTAATCGCCGGCCCTCTTACTTATAGCGCAGCTTCCGTGAATTAAGTGTGACTGAAGATAACACTGTAAACAAATGCGGTGCTGTGCAGGCCCTGTTTGCACACCGTGTCATGAGGAGGTTATACGTGAGGGATGTCATATGGAGGCAGCTGGGAAATGCCCTGTTTTCACAAGTAGGCATTTCCATGTTAAGGGCGGGTTTCTGATCTGCAGTTTGCCTTGCGCAAGATTACCCTGATCCGTGTGCAGTCACATTTTTTTCATGGAGATCCAAAGATGGAATGCTTCCCTCCATTTTTTATAGTCCTCTTTCACTCACTCCCTCCTTCCCTGATCTTTCTCCTTAGCTTTCTTCTCCATTCATTTCTTGCTTGCAGGCCGTTACCCCGTATCAAAAGTTATAAAAGCTATAACTAATATGTGGCCATAAACACATGGATAACAGATTTAAAGGGTCCCAACGCTGGAAATAAACAGATTAAATGCAGAGCTTATAGCCATTGTTATTCTGAATTACACAGTATTTCACTCAATAAGTGCCAGACAGAATATAGTGCAGAGTATACTTGCAGAAGTACATTTTATTTTTCTTCAAGATTGGCAACATCTTGCTCTTTGCCTGACCTAAGATTATAATCATTAGCCAAAAAAATGAAGACTGTTTTTGTTAACCTGTCATGTTTATGGTGTATTTAAAGACCCCCAGTTGGTCTCTTATCTATTTCCAGACAGCATATTGTGTTTCACATATTCATTACCAACACCATGTTGCCCCCAAGCCAAAGCTGGAGTTTGTGGTAGGAAATTAATTTTCTTAAATGTGATTTTTCAAAATTTATGTATGGAAATGTCGCTGATTCAGACTCTTTGTTTAGGTCATTATTCGGTCATCTGCAGTGGGCAGATTTGAGTGTGTTTACTCATATGTGTTTCATTTTATATGATGAACAAATACTATTGAGTATATAAAACCTGTTTTAAAAGATGTTGGTGTTTTTTCTTGGTAGAGAGAGAAAAAGCCTGAAAATATTTCATTCAGCCAGTGAGATTTAGGATTCGCACTGGAAATTGTAACAGTCTCCCCAGTGAAGAGCATATTCTTTAAGTTTGAGTAAATCATCAAAACAAACAGTGTAGCTGAACAGTGATTTCAGTGGTTTATCTGTTGCGTCGCCTTGATGGTGAACCTAAATGCTTAACTCCTTGTTTGTGCAGTCGCCTGCCATAGTATGATGAACCCCTGGTTTGCTGGCCCCCCTCCTGATTGGCTCTCTGACCTGTCATTAGGCAATTTCTGCCAGGCTAATTTTGGGAGTGAAAGATGGAGTTCAGGGACCCCGGGGAGTCCTCCAAAGCAGACATTAATATTCATGCACCTTTGGCAGCAGAAAGAGAAATAATTGACAATAAATATGAATCAAAGGAAAGATAGAATCATCCACTCTCTTTCGAGCGAGCTGTAGCCACATAGAAGCATCTGAACACCCCCTTTTCTGGCCCTTCAAAGGGGCAGGAACAAGTACTCTTACCGGGTATGATTCCCAAACCCCCCTCTGCAGAAACAGTGAAAATCTAAATTCAACATGCCATGAAAAACATCGGGAGGTCATGTTCTGGAGATTCTGCTGCTATGTGTGTCAGGTGGATCCAGGGCATTCCATGTGATGTATTGTCCCTCCCAGCTCTGCCCTGAGGCCCCGTGTCCCTGTCATGACTCTCCATGTGGGAATTTCCCCATTTGTATGGTGGTAATAAACATGCAGGAAGCTACCAGGAAGTTACCCAGGAATCATGGTATATTGAAAGATTTTAACAGCTCTGGGCCATAAGTGGCTTCAACTTGGGTCTGTATACAGATCTTCCGAGGCTTCAATATGCTGCCAGCTTTAGAGGTTTGAGGCGTACATTTCCTCTGCTTTCATTGACATACGTTTAGACAGCTGCAGCAGAAACAATGCTCAACATTTTGTGAGGGAAGCGTGCAGCGCCTCACAGTAAGAGAGCTGGAGAGAATCCAGCCAGGACCCAAGGAAAGCATGATGAACTAAAGAAGACAAACCGCAGGAATCACAACCACATAAGCGTTCTGGTTTAGGTTCTTGAGGTTTCATTTTGTCAGTGTAATTGTTAAGAAATCAATAGATTTAAACTACTACTGTCAAGTCTGGCTTTTCTTGGAGACTTTCAGAATGTTCTCCAGGAGTCATGTTTACGATAGAACAATCAGTGTGTTTCATGGACCATCTGTGTTTTCAAAGCCTTAGGAGATTGCTGGTCAGTGAGAATGTTGATGCTGCTGCTAATGTATGTGTGACTGGCTGTGCTTCATTAATTTTAATATGCCACTTTGTTATTAACCAAAAGCCATTGCGTAGCAATGCACGTTTCAAGCTTCGTGAATTTTAGGCTTTGGAAATCAGGTTGTAGGCTATAAAGACTTTGAAGGCTCACACACTTTGTATTTTTGGGTGAGAGCAAGCAGACAAAACTTTACGAGACCATGAGGCGTGTTAACCAGCATTCTCACTTCACATCCTGGTCTGTCTTTGTTTATAGGTTTTTCTCCAAATAACCCAAAATGACCCCCCTGACCCCCCCCTCCCCCAGCTTTCTGCTGTGAACGCAGAGAGCAACTCCCCCCCGCCCAGCCCTCTCTTTCTTGCTCCCCTTTGATGCTGCAGACTCTGCATGTTTCAGCCTCGACCTGGGGAGGCGGTGGGGGGTGGGAGCAGATGTGAACAGCCGCACTGGGGAGCTCTGTCTGAACTGTACCAAAACCAACCCCCTCATCCGTCAGATGCAGGGTCCACAAGGACCTTGGGAGCATTTTAAAAGGACAAATTATATCTGATTCAGACAGTCAGCATATTTTAGTCATAGGTGCCATTCTTTGAGGAGAGCAGGGACTCATTGATGCTTTAAGATAACAGTGTAAACTGCAGCCCTTCCTGCTCTCCTACTCTAAAAAATGTATTTCTGAAGTCACTGCTCTGGGTATCAAGCAGGCAGACTCTGCCCTGCAGTATCAGTGTCAGTGAATAGACACCGAACTTAGTGAAGGAAGCTTCTCAGGCTTTGGGAGACATGCTGTGTTTGTATAAGTTCTGATTTCCTGTTACTGCAATGTCTCCATGATGCGAGGCGTGAGCTCATAGGGATATGCCTGCTGCAGCACTGTCTGTCTGTGGATTGTATGTGATTCTCAGCTTTTATGATGTTCGTTCCCGGTTTACTTTACATCTATCCCTCCATCTTCCATCTGTTTATCCAGTACAGGCTGCTGGAGACGTCCTGCACATGTATGTGCATCCATATGTGAATATTACTGAGTGTACAAATGTGTGTGTGCGTGTGTGTGTGTGTGTGTGTGTGTGTAAACGTTTGTGCATTCATCTGCAGTGGTGTGACAGTGACTTCCCCAGCACCTCAACGCTCCAGCTGGACTCAGGCGGACTTTCCGGAAAGGCTAGCTCAGCACGCGGAGCTCATTAGAGAGCGCAGAGCTTGATGCATTCACGCAGAGCCAAAGCACTTTGTTCAGCTCCAAGGCAAACTGCCGGACCCAGATTACTCAGCCTTAGTCTCTATGCGCACATAAACAAAGACTCCCAAAAAAGCAAGTTCCGGAAAAGTTTACAGAACAAACAAAAGGACAATTTGGCATTAAGAAGTCAAAGGTTTAGTTATTAGTTATGGTGACTAATAAGATGGCCCTTAAATCATGTTTCACACATGGTTTCCTTCTGGATCATATTCTACATCCCACAGTTAGGCGTCCTTGAGTGTACCCGCTCAGAATACACTTTTGAGGGACAAGCCACTTCCATACCCTGGCTGGACGTGTTACTTAAGGGTGTGATGTCTGATTGTCCAACAGGACCTGGGGATGGATTTGGAAGAATATGGGGCTGAAGGAACAGGAAGGAGTAATTGGTTCCATGGTCCTGGGGCCATGTTTGATCATTAGCTTTAGCTGATGAATTGTTCTGTTATTAAAATGATGATTATTATTATTATTATTATTATTATTATTATTATCAATATTATTGTTAGTCTGTTGCTAAGCCAGCATTTGTAGTTCAGTTTTAACAGAAATAGCTGCTCGGGGCTGCTGTCCCACTGGGACACCCAACGGGCAATCTGCAGGGCAGCCTGCAGGACAGCAGGCACTATCCTCAGGCACCCAAGAAAGCTGCTACTCTCCTGTGAAGGACAGCAGGGCCTCGCATCCTCTGGGGCAACCTCAGCTCCAGAACAGAGAATGTTATGGGCTGTGAAATATCACACGTCTTGCTGGCCGGTGGGCTCAGGAGAGTGATCGTTGACCTGATGGAAAATAGTTCTAAGGAAATAGAAAAGCCCCACAGTGACATGTGGGGAGAAGCTGGGTGAGGCTAGGAGCTGCTCATGTTCCAGCCCATCACTGGTCCCATGTGGGTTATAACAGCTCTGCTAACCGGCCATCCATCTTGCCACTCTATTTCTGGCTGACAAAGAGCAAGGGGCCATTATGACAATTATGTGTTATTATGCACATCTGCAATTTGCTCTTTGTTTATACGCAGGCCATCTTTCCCCAGCCCGCTGTTCCTGCATACGGGTCTCTCTCGCTCTCTGGAGGAGGTGCAGGCCAGAGCCGCCCGCCAGCATGGAAGCAGGGGCATCGTTGTTGTTTCTGGTGCGCCACCCAAAAAAGTCACTCTCAGATGTTTCAAAAACATAATAAATAGCTGGTGAGTAGAGTCAGATCTTCGTACCTAGTTAGCAGAATATCTCCTAAATAAGGAAGGCTTTTAATTAATGTGTAGTGTAGTGACTGTTTGTGGCCAAAAGGGGGCCCCCAAGGTTTGGGGGGCCCTTGGAAATATGTGGTTTGAGCGGTGGTAAACACTGCTGCTTCTGGAGGGGGTGGGTTGTGAGGGTGGAGGCACAGATAGAGTGGCCCGTCTGGGAAATACACAAGTCTGATGACTGTCTGCACTCCCGTCATGTGATCCTGACAAGACAAGAGACAGTGTTTGACTTGTGCGTTTGAGTCGATGCTCAGAAAAAGTGGGAGGGGGAGGCGAGAGCCCCAGCCTACATAAAGCGCTGTTTGGCAGGGTAGGGGTACGGTTAGGGGGTATTCTTTACCCCACACCTTGCCCATGCTGACAGGTCAGTGATGGATGTGATGAGTGTCACTGGCAATAATCCTGATCATGTGACATTGATCATGTGACAATCTCGTTGTGGAGCTCCAGGCTTGGGAAGAGTCAGTCTCAGGCTTCTTTTGAACACAAAACTCTTTCATCACAAACGCAAAGCCCAATTCCTCTGAACCATACTAATGTAAAATTATGTTGGTGCCATAAGCATCATAGGGCATGTGGTTATTCGCATAAATTAGTTGTGCAATTATTATTGATGCACTTGGCTAGCATAATAATTACAGTAGACTTATTCCATAACACTTATTAGACATATTTGCCACAAAGGTACACAAACAGGCAATCTGAACAGCCAGTGGACTGTTTTTGGGAACTTCTCCTACTCGGGTCATTAGCTATACAGGTTCGGCCTGCTGCTCAGTATGGTGTTTCTGTGTGTCTGTGTTTTTGCAATAATTACATTGTGGAGACCAGATTTCCCTTTAATGTGAAAAAAGTCTGTGCCTTTTTACCTTTTAGGGACATTTTTGCCTACATAAATGAATGGAGAGTCCCAATGAAATTACGAATATGTGAACTGTGCCAGTGTGTGTGCCAACCTGTGAGTCTTGCTCCTGCTGCTATATAAATATTCAGCATTCTTCAGTAATTACCTGAGATCTAACGGGTTTAACACCAAGCCCTCCTGCAGCAGGCAGACAGATGAAACACAGATTAAGGCCCCAGATGTGAAAATTAGGAGATGAAACAGTTTTTCTAGCAAAATGGAGAATCCATTCTGTCTCGTGCATATAGATGGCTGGCGCTTGCATCGCTGGATGACCGCAGTGATGCAGTTGGGGCCTGAGCTCTGAGTGATGCAGTGGGGGTCTGTGCTTTGAGTGATGCAGTGGGGGTCTGCGCTCTGAGTGATGCAGTGGGGGTCTGCGCTCTGAGTGATGCAGTGGGGGTCTGCGCTCTGAGTGATGGCCAGTCTGTGTGCACAGCACCTGTGCTGTCCGCCATCAGCATACCAAGTGCAAGGGGCACATTTCCGGAGCTGGATAGAATCAAAACCCCAATTTAATGATGCCTTAGATTTGCTGGAATGCCGCCACCCCCCGGATCGTGAGCTGAAAGGCTCAGTCAGGTCCTACTTGTTTGTATAGACATCTGCTAGGGGGGGGAGGCAGGCAGGCAAGGACCTGAGACCAGAGATCTTCCTGTACCAGGACCTGGGAATGCTTTCTCCAGACAGGGATGCTTTGCCGGAGAGGCCTCCAGAACTGTCGCTAAAAGTAGCAGTAGGATGTTTATCTCTAGTCCTTAAATACAGGGATCTGAAATAAACATGGGTTTGATTCCCGAAAGCCCTGCTCACCGCAGACCATAAACAGGTCTTTGCTGGGATCGGCTGACATTTCTGTAATGCATGTCCCACGTAGGGGTTTAGGGTTTGCTGGCATTCCATACATTCCGGAACGTATCAGTGGATAGGGATGGGTGGGTAATGGGGGTGGAGGCTGGGGGTGGACGAGGAGCCCTCTGACCTCGCCGTGTTTACTTCCAGCCTTAACCACACTCAAGGTCTGCCTGGAAGCCTGCATGCTTTTACTGTGCTGCAGGGAATGCTACAGGACACAGGCCTCTCATATGTTACAGGACACAAGATGGTAATATATGTTATAGGACATGAGACACTCATATGTTACAGGACACGGGATGCTCATATGTGACAAGACACAAGACATTCATATGTTACAGGACACGAGATGCTTGTATGTTACAAGAGACAAGACATTCATATGTTACAGGACACTGGACCCTCATGTTACAGGACACAAGACACTCATATATTACAGGACATGAGATGCTAATATGTTACAGGACACAAGACATTAATATGTTACAGGACACGAGAAGCTCATATATTACAGGACACTCATATGTTGAACCAGTTGTCCCCCACATTTACACAGCTGAGTGTGTTTCAGCTGAGGGTAAAACAGCTTAACCCAGTACTATTTATCACGTGGTCATCGATCTCTGCTTCTTGCCGTCCCAGCGTGCAGGGGATGTGTGTTTGGGCGTGTGTGCACGCGGCTTACTCCGCGCTGGCCCCCATCCTGCTCGTCTCTCCGCATATCCTTGAATGAGATGAGTTCCGTTGTCCCTGCTACACTGGTGCTTTCTTCCCGGCGACAGAGGCATCTCTGTGGGCTTTACAGATGGTGCCCCAGGCCACTGACAGTGATGAGTAGGGGGTAGCAGATACATTAACCAGGCTGACCTTGGCACATGATTCTCTTGCCTTCTGCTGAAGATGTGAGAGAAGCGAACACATTCTTGCAGTACAGATCATTCCAGCCTGCGAAGGCAGAATACCTTCCTGTCCTGGGACTACCTGTTCTAGCTGATGATGATTCAGGATGTAATATCATTAGCATGACTAGCTGGCCTGACAGTGATGTTTTGGGTGTCTGCCGCTTGTCGCCCCTCCCCCCACAGGCCCTGTTGAAGATGGACTGCCAGGGGCTGGTGGCCCGCCTTGTCATGGACTTTGCGTTGCTGACCACGGCAGTGGAGGTGGCAGGCCGTTGGCGGGAGCTGGCCGAGAGGCTGTCCCGTGTGTCCCGGCAGCAGATGGATGCCTACGAGGCCCACCACCGCGACAAGAACGGCGAGCTGGACAGCGAGGTGAACCATGCCCCGAGGCATGCTGGGATATCCTAACAGCCCAGCCTTACTGATAAATGATGGCTGCTCTCTATCACTTATTAAAACATGAAATAAAACATAATTGTGTGAGATGGATATGGGCAGGCATGAGCTTATGAGGAACAGAACGTCACAAGGTCAAGGTCTCCACACTGCTCACCAGCTTCTCCTCTTTTTTCTCCTCCACCCTCCTCTTCCCGCCACCCCCCCTTTTCCTTTCCTCACCACCCCCTCAGGCCATGTGGAAGCCAGCCTATGACTTCCTGGTGACGTGGGCAGCCCAGATCGGCGACAGCTACAGAGATGTTCTCCAGGAGCTGCACCTTGGCCTCGACAAAATGAAGAACCCCATCACCAAGCGCTGGAAGCACCTGACCGGCACACTCATCCTAGTCAACAGCCTGGACATGCTGCGGAGCTCCGCCTTCAGCCCCGCCCCTCACACAGACTTTGCGATCTGATGCCCCTCTCCACCCTGCCACCCTGCTGTTTTAGCCCTGCCCCTTACCCCACCTCTGTGCCAGTCTATCCAATCCTCATGTGCCATTTCCTGGTGATCTGCCTGTGGTTCTCAGTATTTTTTTCTAAGAGCATTTTTTATTGTTATTCTCCTTCACAGTATATATTTTTTTACTGCTATGAAAGAAGCTGAAGCAGTTTTGTAGAAACACTTTGGCATCTGTATAAATAAAGGACTGTATTATGCTTCATTTAGCCTGGTCACATGTCCGATGAGGTTTAAGAAACATGTATATTTATAAGCATTAAAATGTTTGATGACAATGATATGATTCGCTCCTATTTAATTTGATATATGAATAGGGGCTGCTGAGTCACTGCTCCCCCCCCCATTCACTGGTAGCATGAAAACATCCCCAGAAAGCTGAGTATTGCTCCTGCACAGTGTGGGGTGCAGCGAACGTGCAACATTACAGCTAAGCCTGACCCTAAAGCTTCCCAATGCGAATCCCAGGGGGCGTGTGCTCTTCGACCAATAAATGAAGTATCTGCAAGTCCCTAAGACATTTAACAGAATAAAGCAGTGTGGCTTTTCTAATAAATGACACACCCCCAGGAGACTTTGGCTGCACCAGCATTGCCTTGATGCTTGGCACCCTGCAGTTTAAATGCCATAGAGATGGTGGAGAGCCAGTGGGGTTCTGCTTGCTCGCAGACCTCTTCCAGAACCGGCATGGGCTTCTCCGCATTCCGGCGGCCCTGAAGGGATATGGAGGAGGCTTTTACAGATGAGATCTGCCTCCCTGTTCTGCATGAGGAGGCCCAGGTGTCCTGTGAGCTGGAGTAGGAAGTAGGTGGCCTTGCATTTTGGGAACAATGGTCTAGATTGTGCACCTTTAACTGCCTTTGTGGAATTACAGACAAACAAATGGAAAAGAAAATATTTTCAAAGGTTAGGAGAGTTCCAGCAGCCAGTGTGTCTATGAGTGATTTCTGCATTACTGAGCATATTGATCCTGTTTGGTTTATACCCTTTTATATTATTAAAGTTAATGAGTCTTAATTGGTATAAGTGTAATTAAAAAGGCAGAGGAATAGACTTGGCTGAAATTAATTAAGGGGTATAAAGCAGGACAACGCCTGTGCATTCACAGGTGACACCAGGAGGAACTCAGGAGGTCTGCACAGGGCAGAGGCAGTGTTTGCCAGCACTAAACCGTAAATTTGCATGGGACCCCCAAGGTTTGGAGTCCCCCTGTTGGCCACAAATGTCACTACATTGGGGGGGGTGGGGCATTGTTGCTTTACAAATGAGAGGGAATTATGGGTGGGAAATATGTAAATACACAGGGTATCTAACACAGCTCAGAGCTACTGAAGACTCCTGGAAATGGGGGATGTTCAAAATCACTCTTTTTTAACTTTGAGATTGAATTTAAAAGCCTTACATCTTCACCCCTGAGGAGGCAAATTTGACTGGTTATCAAACATTTCAGAGTGAGAAGAGAGGCATAAATTTGGCAAGAACATCCCCACAGTGAGGAAATGACCGATTTCATTTAATGATGGAAACCAGCTGATTCGCAGTGACTTTTGTCAGCTGAAACAGGCACTGCAGTCGAAAGACAGTAAAATGGCAGTGGCATGCTCAGGAAGGGTTCTTCTTATTTATTACACATTCCTTTGCTCTGCCCTTTCTTCCCATGGATATTATTTGAGCAACTCGTTGCTATGGATACCAGCTATCATACAAGAGTTGAGTCCCATGAATTAAGCTGGGGTTGAAGACCCTTCTACCTCCTGACATCCATTTCCTCCTGTCTTATTCATGGTCCAGATGTGTGCTTCATCTTCTTGTACTCCTCTCAAGCACCCTGTACCCTGGTAGACCTCACCCACCCCCACACTGACAGCCAGAGAGTGGAGAAGGTGAACGTTGTTTTCTCTTTTTTATCATTTTTATGTGTTTCAGAAGGCCTGTCCCGCTTTGTGTTTGCCCTGCGCAACCATGATTGGAGGTCTAGCCTTTTTGAGTGACTTCCATAACTCGGGTGGTGGGTAGCATAATCAGCAGGAGGATAATTGCCCGTGGCTCTCTCTCCCGTCATAATGGTGGTAATTAAAGCCATCACAATAGCTGCAGACACAGGGTCACTGTGTCCCACAGAATGGGACTAGGAGGCCATTCTCATGCCGTTGCCTGGCTACAGTGGGGGGCCCCTATTAGCATCCCTGGGAGAGGGTTACATCACGCTCCCCCCATGCAGCCCCCCCATCAAGTAGCCAATCAATAGCATGGGACTCCAGATTACACCAAGTGACTTAAATGCTCCATAAAGGCTGAGGTCACATTGTGGCCATCGGACTGTCTAACTGCATCTTACCGTGTGTTTAGCTGACACGGATCATATGAGAGACGGGCTGGACCTCCTGAAAGTCTAACAGTTCAGTCAGCTCTCAATATCCTTCTGTTGCTCATATATAACCTGATACCTGACTGGAATTAAGCAAATTTCCTTCATCTTCTCATTAGAGCAAATTCCCACACTCTTTGCCATCCACTTGTGGGTGATTAACAGTAATATTAATTGCATCTCACATATCCTGCATTCTAAATTTAATTTTAAGCTCGTTAGTGCAGTCTCAGTGATGGGGAGAAAAGCGGACACATTGATTGGCCCCCTGCTGGCCAGTCACGGCACACAAACCGCTCACCTGCCCTGTCCTTCTTCACACCTCAATGTTACTATCATCAGTAATGGAAGGATGGAAGGCGGTGCACTTTAGATATCCGTTAAATAATTTCCACTGATGTGACCTGTGTCCTTTTGGTTCATAATATTTGGGATCAGGCCCATTACACACAATTCCAGTGCCCGAGACAAAACCACCTCAACCAAACCCCCACGAAGTACAAAAGTACAACCCCCCACTTCCCAGACATGGTTGACCTGGCTGAAGCTGTCATGGTGCATCTGATCCAGGCTGATGTTCAGAGCAGAGCTGGGGGGCAGAGTGAAACCTGGCAAGCAGCTCTTATCGTCTCCCTTTGCTGTGAAGGCCTTTGTTCCCCCTGAGCCAGCCCATCACAGCCCCCCCCTAGCATCGGCCCCCCTCTTGCACTGCTCTGGAATGCTAAGCAGACTCGCTGGTTTTTATTAGCCACCGTCACCCTCGACTCTTTCCTGGTGGTACCAGCAACCCCTCCTCCCAAGAAGTAAGCAATGCTGCGAGTGATTTTCTCGCGTGAAACCAACATCTCACACTGAACATGCGCGTGTTTCTGCCTCATGAGCCATATAAACAGGGGCCCCCTTGTTGTGTTTGGGGCCACAGTCAAAAAGTCACTTCAGGGACCCCACTCCCCTTCAGATGTTTTCAAAAACTAAATAAATAGCTAGCAAGTAGAGTCAGAACATTATACTTAGCTACCTGGTTAGCAGAACAAGCTGTCTCAATATCTCATAAATAAGGAACATATTTATGTAATATTAGTATAATATAAGTAGTATGCAGTGACAGTTTGGGGGCCCCACACAAATGTGTAATTCAAGTGGGTGTAAACACTGCCGCTTCATGCAGATGTCATGTCATGATCTCACGTCACGTGACCCAGCCATATAAGGATTAACTCAAGGAATATGCTCCTCATTAAGCTCATGTAGCTCCTGGGTTCTTAGGGGCATGGTCAATGTGGGGGGAAGCAAACAAAGTCCTTTAACCAATAGCCAAATCCAGAAGTCCAGGATGGCATTTAGGAATTTGTTGGATTTCTGCTGAAGGCCATTTCCGTTCAGACTATTTTATGTTCTAATTTGGAAATCTGTTCCATATCTTTAATACGGAAATGCGTGAATACTTAACATTAAGAACCCAGACACACGTACATGAAAACAACACATCTATTCTTAGAGAGATACACAACCAGACTGATGGCAGTCTACCTGGCAGAGTCCAGACTGCCTGTTCGTGGAGAGGAGCTGAACTTCAGCCCTTCAGCAACCAACAGGGGAGAAATGAAAGGGAAACGTGACGACCTGCTGTCTCCATGGCAACGGCTCAACACACGGGGGCTTGCCAAAAATGTTCAGAGGGCACTAAAGCAAGGGAGAGATGAAGAGAGAGCGGTTTCTTTTGGCTGAAGAATCAGTTTTGATCTCACCCCTCCCCAAGCACACACCTGGAGGACGACAAGCAGGGCAAACGACCAGTTAACAAGATGCTGAAAATAAAACCTTGGGGACTGACGGACATGCTGGCTGCAGGTGGGACACCTACAAGCCCATATCTGAAATGCTGATCTCATAAATGCCTCAGAAGTCACTTAATCTTGGCTGTCTCCAGGCTAAGTTGCTATGTGGCTAGCACTGTTAGCCACTGTTATGGGTTCTAATTCAGTGGCGTGCTTGAGGAGTTGACGCCCCTCACATTTGTGAGTTTCCTCCTGCCACTCCAGTTTCCTGCAGCTACTCCAGTTTCTTCTCAGTGCATGTGAGCAGTGAGTTCCCTGTGTCTGGCTGATTGCTAAGGCCTAGCCTGTCTCACTCCTCCTCCCAAGATGACCTCGAACTCAGGCAAAGCCATTTTAATTGGAGGAGCCGTTGATGGTAAGCCAGTAAGAGCCAGCCTATTTGCTACTATTTCTTTGCCAAAAGAAAAGGCCCCAGTTTAGGTAAGGCTTAGAGCCTCAGAAGAAGGTATAATTTAGCAGGAAACACTCTGTCTCCACAAAAGGCATCCGAGAAACCCTGTGAAAACCAGCTCTTTCCCTGTAGCGCTGCTGCTCTGATTACCACCATGCCCACGTGTGCAAGCCGCAATGTCTTTCAGGGCGCCGAAGCCTCTGTTTCATTTCTCCGCACCGACACAATGCAAATGCACCTCCACCACCACCCCTCTGCCCCCAGCACTCCATTAGTCGAAGGAACAGCCTGAATATCCTATTCACTGGGAATGAAAAGCTATGAATGGTGTAGGGCAGCAGGGGGCTCAGTGGTTAAAGCAGCTCATGCACGGCCAGGGAAGGGCCCAGACACTGCAAATAGGGTATTTATCTGACTTACTCCATTGAAATAATCAGCTTTGGATAAAAAAGCACATAAAACCATCTAAGCATATAACTGGAGTGTCACACTTTGCTGCCTGTTCGATAATTACCACCTTAATCCATTCCCATGGGTGTCAGGGAGGTGATTTGGTTTATTTCATTGTGACAGAAGTGAAACTCATTGTGGTTATTTCACAGAATCATTTGTTTGAATCCAGTCCCAGCATAAATGTCTCCTCCACGTGTCACATCATTTCCTCCTCGCTGCCTGTCCACCTCCTGCCCCAAGCTTTGGGGCGCCCCGAGGCCCCCTTTTGGCCACAACCAGTCACTACACAAAATATTAAATCAATGCATTCCTTATTTAGGAGATACTGAAGCAGTTTGTTCTGCTCACCAGCTAGCTAGATATCTTATGACTTTACTAGCTGGCTATTTATTTCATTTTTGAAACATCTGAGGGGCCCCAAAGTGACTTTTTGAGTGGGACCCAAGAAACAATTAAACCAGACCCGGCTCCAACATCACTGAACAAACCCACCTCCCCGTTAACAGATCTATAGACATGACACATCTCCTTGGCGGTGGGGGGGGAGGATTGGGAATGGTTGAGCCAGTCTGGGGGGGGTGGGGGTCAGCCCCGTGTGTGTGAGTTATAAAGCCAAATACTACACAGCCACCATAACTGAGAGGGAAGGGCCCCAAAAGGAAAATGAACAAATAACCTTTCATTCTAAAACTGTCTATAGTTTCCTACATGTCTCAGTAATGCTCTGCTACGCTGTCTTTTATCAGGATCACTCTGTGCCCTCTGATAACGTCGACCGCCTGGCTTTTAGCTCGGAGCAATATCAGAACCCAGCTAGAAAATTTCTGTGTCTTGTTATTGCAATGTCTGGAAGGATCTTCCAGCTGAACAGTGCCTGCTTTCAACTCCCAAAGTCAAGACACAGTGAGATATACCACATACCCTATGTGGTAAATTTTCTTTTGTTTTGACCCAGGTTTCACTAATTAGTAATCTTGTGTATTAGGGGAGTGAGTAAGATCTGATGCTGAAAAGCCATCAGTGTGGGTAACGAGCTTTTTCTACCTGATGAGAAGAAACCAACTCCGGAGATACGTGAAGCAGATTCCACCCACATGGTGCAGGATGGAGGTCAAAGTTTAGTACCAGTATTATTCCATCCACCTGGCCACCCACAGACCGAATGCAGCTATATGTGCAGTACGGAGGAAATCAGGTCTCTTGTTGCGTAAAGGCGGACCTCCTGCCTGGATGGACAAACTCCTGGCATGACATCAGATACCTGCTGCTGGGAGAAGTTGGGGGAGGGGGCGTCCATCCATTTTCCCGGGCCCAGAGGCCGAACGTGTAAGCGAATAATAGAAGCGTGTCTTTTCAGGGAAACAAACAGACTACCCAGGGTCTCCGGAGTGGAGGCCACAAAAATGAGCTGAAAAGTCTAGAGACGGAGAAAGAAGTGGATTCAGACCACAGAGAGGAGGCCGGACCCCCCAACCAGGAGGCGCAGTGGAGAGACGGAGAGACTACATGTAACTAGGGAATAACTCAGTCCATCAGTGGCACTGAGTCACGGATTTCCTGCCGTTCCCAAGTCGGAGCAAAGGAGTGGTGCTCCACTTTGAAGATGAAAATTTGCTTTGAATGTGTGTGGTATTAGAATTTGTGATGTATGAACTGCTTACATTAACAGCCTCACTAGAACGTTGCTTCAGACAAAAGCATTTGCTAAATAAATGAATGTAAACGTGAATGTAAAGTAGGATAATTATTTTGTCGGGTAGGCGGAGGGGGGGGGGGGGGTGGTGGATGCCAGGCTAGGGAGGGCATGTGCAGACGAGGAATGACGATTAAGCGAGCAGCCCCAGTGTTCTGACACAGCTCGAATATAGCCAGTCAATAAGGCCAATGTTTTCCCAGAGTTTTGGGTTAGAATGCTGAATGCACATAATAGTACCACGGATCCAGCCTTATGTCAAAGGGACATTTCAATTCAATTGGCCATTTATCTCTCAAGAGGTGGTTTGTAATGGAAAAACCCATCCTCAGGTGACCCTGGCTGGTGCAGTTTGCACTCTTCTTGGAACCAGCCAATCAATGAGCCCCATTTGGTCAGTGAGCAATTAGTGCAGGACGAGGAGGGTTTCATGGAATGGGCACAATAACAAGGCCAACCACTCCTGGGCAATCACTAATCCTGCTTCTAGGGTTCAGAAGGGCAGTGGGGGTATGCTGGGAGGTGGGGGTAGTGAGAACCACCCTGAGTGACGGGGGG
>JAODJU010000001.1:51905579-51919557 GCA_026776725.1 Gnathonemus echidnorhynchus | reverse complement strand
GAGTGTGCCCTGCGATGGGCTGGCCCCCTGTCCAGGGTTGTTCCCTGCCTCATGCCCGTTGCTTCCGGGATAGGCTCTGGACCCCCTGTGACCCAAGTAGGATAAGCGGCTTGGAAGATGGATGTTGCATAAATTTCTAGCTGGGCTAAGATGTATATTTTTGCTTCTCATAGGGACATTTTCTGGACAACATGGTATAATTCTGCCATCTAGTGGACAATATGCATACTTAATAAAATTAATTATATCCATTCTGACTCACTTCTCATCCCAAGTTGTAGTGATTTAGATCCTATTCTCAGAAGCACAGGCAGGACTGACCGTGAACCTCTGAGCACTCACACATTACAAGGAAGTAATCAGTTCACCTTAACTGCACATGATTAGATGGTAGACAGGAACACACACACACACACACATACACAGCTGGGACGGCAGTTTCAAACACACAACTCACACTGGTGAAGTGGTACCCACTGGCCGGTCATTTGTATTATCCATCTTCTGACTTATGCACTGAAAGGTCATCAGCAACTAGAGTTACTTGTTAACAATTGAAAGGTACCGCCTTTTGTTCTTTTCCTTCTAGATCCACATTTTGTACTGTTTCAAGACTTTTTCCGAGACAGGTATCCAGGTGGATGACTTGCTAATAAGCTCGTCTAACTACAAGCTGAATTATTGATCGAATGATGGAGGGACTGTAATATATCAAGACTGGACATACACAGGACATACAAGACTGGACAATACCAAGATGGGCACTGTCTGTAAAGGAGAATACATTTTGAATTAAGAAAAGCCTGGTGATAATTTACAATGTCAAGCCGCCATTGATAAAGCCTTTAACAATGGAGTCTATCCCAAGCAGCCCAGGTCACAGGAATGTTGTATACCCTGGGGCAGGTCTGTTGTTTCTGGGGCCCCATTCAAAACAAATAAACATATAGCAAGTAGAGAAGATCATAGACATATTAGACAGATTAGATTGAGGGCTGGGGTCAAGACAAATTAGTATATTCAATTCCCATCCTGTCCACCAGATGGCGACAAAATCCAAAAGAATTCAGGTACCACTTTACAATAAGGCTCCCATTTGCCACTTGTAATTGGTAGTAACTCATTAATAAAAGAAAACTCTGTTATAACTTGTTTAAAATTGTCAATTAATAATTTACAAAGTGTTATAACTTAAATAGTAACCAGATTATAAACCATTCATAAACTCTATATGGGTAGTCTTATTGTAAAGTGGCACCAGAATTCAACCACGGCCATGTACACATACATCAGAGTAGGATGCTTGTTTTCCTTATTATCACCATATCTGTATCTGTTCTACTATAAAATCGCAAAAATCCAGATTTTGTTACGAATTTCATTATCAGTGATTTGTTACATCACACCTCTAGGTTACTTTAATGAATTTCCCACTGGGATCAATAAAGTATATCTTATCCTATTACATTGCTTTAGGTGTTATATAATGTGCATAACAAGGTGTGATTTCTCCATATTCCATACCATTCTATGAGTAAACTATGAGGGGACTGGATGTGATGCAGTAACCCATCAGTGCTAGCAGTTATTACCTGGAGGTTTCGGGGCTGGTGTTCTTATTGACTGGGTCGGTAATGAGCAGTTAGTATCCCAGATAGCACCATGTTATTGTTTCAACATTGAATTATACTTAAATGTGTTGAATTATGGTCAATGTTAAATTATCAGTGTTGAAACTGAATTGATTTTTGGTCAGATTTTCAATATCGAAAAATTGATGGTGGCAAAACCTTGATTCAATGTTGATATAAAGTGAAAGACTGAAGATCAACGTTGTTACAACCTTTTTTCTGATTTGGAATCAATGTCATTTCAACATATGTGTGCTATCTGGGATATGTTTTTTCAAGCTTGATAGGCACATCGTATAATTTTTCCCTGCAAAATCGCTTTTATTGGTAAAGATAAATGGTGTACAAGGAACATAGTCCATATATTACATACAGAATTTAGAATCTTGCCAGGAGGAATATCGTACATGCATGTACAAAGCATGGGAAGGTGATCCGCCGGTAGGTCAGTCCACCTATGAACCGGGCTCTGTGAAATATGGACCATAAGATATGTGTACAATCAGCAGCTGGAAATGTCCTTCATTGACTGCGATGAATCGCATAACGCAGTGCCAGTAAGATCTTTAAAACACTGATACTGCGTCCTGCTTAGTGTTGTCTAACAAGTGTTAGTAGGCCTGCACAGTACGGTTTGCCATTTGAGTCCGATTTTAATAGTTCTCTTGGTAAAGCAGAAGTTTATTTTATTACGTCAGGGTGCATATTAAATGCAAAGTGGTTGAGGTATTTGCGAAAAAAAAAAAACATACATTCAGACATTTAAGTCTCGCAAACCCCACAATATTAACGATCTGTTTTCAGCATATGGGAATTATCATTTATATCCCCTCGAAATGCTTCTGGGGCAAACATCAGTTATTTCAATCTCCCTGCGTAAGTATCCACCCCGACGTCAGCGTGCGTGTATTTGAAGGTTCTGGTGGTGTGAGCGTGAGGTGCGTTTCTTGTGTCTCTGTGGGCGGGTTTCAAGCTTTCGTACCCGAGCTGATAGTGTCTCACCTTCAGTGCGCTTTACGCGGTGACTGGAAGAAGGGCTGTTGACGGATGTATACCTCCTTTTTCTTCTACGTGAATTTAAGTACGGATAGTATTCGTTTTTAAATATATGTAGGCTATATATTTTTTTCTTTTGTTTTGTGGTTATCCGCAAAGGGAAAACGTTTGTCGGTGCAAGAAGGTGGACGCGTTTTGGTTTTATTGCAGTCTTGACACTCAACGACAAATCTACAGTCTCCCTGGAGCAGCACAAGGCTGGTGTGAAGCTGTAAATATCTGGGATACATTTATCTATGATCGGGGAAATGCAGCGTTGTCCCCGACCAGTGTTTTAAATGGGGATGCCGGCGCGAGCCGCACAGCTGGAACCACGCAGATGTGGAACGATCTCCATGCCTGCAGAAGGTGACCACTGAGCAGTACGGTGCCATCACGACATTCAGGTGGGGCTTGAAGCCTCCTTTTCTACGGGTAGCTTTGTTCACATTTTTTGTCGCATCATATTTTGTCTTCTGAAATCCTTATTCCTCCAATAACAGCTAATGTGTTGTCATTGCCTTTTTGAGTAACCCATAAAAAAAAAAACGCACTGAAAATGGGAAACGGCTTTTCCAACATCGCAGGCTTTCAGTCTCTCCATATTGTCATGTTGGGTCTGGACTCTGCCGGCAAAACCACGGTGCTGTACCGCTTGAAATTTAATGAGTTCGTCAACACTGTGCCCACAATCGGCTTCAACACCGAAAAGATCAAGCTGAGCAACTGCAGCGCCAAGGGCATCAGCTGTCACTTCTGGGACGTGGGGGGGCAGGAGAAGCTGCGACCCCTCTGGAAGTCCTACAGCCGCTGCACAGATGGCATCATCTATGTGGTGGACTCGGTGGACGTAGACAGGCTGGAGGAGGCCAAGACCGAGCTGCACAAAGTCACCAAATTCGCGGAGAACCAAGGAACCCCGCTGCTGGTGATTGCCAACAAGCAGGACCTGCCCAGATCGCTTCCGGTGGCCGACATCGAGAAGCAGCTGGCGCTCCATGAACTCACACCGGCCACTACCTATCACGTCCAACCGGCCTGTGCCATCATCGGGGAGGGTCTATACGAGGGCATGGACAAACTGTACGAAATGATTGTGAAACGGAGAAAATCGCTAAAACAGAAAAAGAAACGATAGCGAAACGCAGAGGATTTGCGTTTTAGAGGTGTTTTTGCGGTGTCTCATTGGTGCCGCTAAAACGCAACCTATTTGGAAGGGATTTCTGTTTCCTTTGGGTTGAAGTTCAAGGAACCTGTTGTGAAGCTTCCGGGCAATATATATCGCGCGTATTGTTATACTAAAACGGGTGCTGGATTGTTTTAACCAAAACTTGCGCTGGTTTAGGAGCAAAATCAGAAGTTTAAGAACTGGCTGGTTCCAGTTTTTGCTGCTTCTTCGTGGATTTTAAATGTAGCTTGACAATTTTATCTCGACACAAAGCACTGTGACTACTGCTGGAAGTGTATTGAGTTGCTGATCCTTTGAACTAAATGCATTTATTGCAATGACTTTGCACGCAATGTGGATGCACGATCATGCATACCGAAGTCGACTTTGTCAATTGAAATGTTTTATTTTTAGTTTTACAGTAATAAATCGTAAGTTAAAGACCGGCACTTGTTCCAGGTAATAGGCTAGAAGATTTTGCACAATTATGAGATGGATTCACCTTGGCGATAATATGGTGTCAGTATGGACATTAACATAAGAGTGTAGTTTGGTATAGTGCGTACTCACCAGAAAGACGGCTTGCCTGTAGTGTAACAATTGCAAACGACATTTTTAAAACAAAATATATAAAGCTATGACACTGTATAGTAACGCAAGACTGTTGATGTACAGTAGAAGCCAAAACAATTCTGAAGTATTTTTGATTAAAATTTATTCAAATGAACTCGATGCGTGTGTAGCGGTGTTCTTTCTTAATTTTATTGTAATTTCGCTATTTTGTTTTCTCCAGACGTGGATTGGCGGGATGAGACTCCTTCTTGTTTGTTTTTGTTGTCACGCCACATGGCTGTTTCCTAGGAGCTAGTGTTTCAGTGTGTCACGCCTCTGTTTTCAGCGTGATTAGGGCTTGTCAGCCTCCGGTGTTTTAAAGCTCATGCCTAATCAACCATTTCCATCTGCATCGTTGTCATGCTGTGAAGACTAAATGGAAACCTGATACTTCCAGGTATTTTGCAGTGTGCACCCCCCACCCCCACCCCCACCTAGCTGCTGGTAATCAGACTGCAGGGTTTGCAGATGGTCACGCACTGGTAGTTCAGCTCTGAGGACCTGTGCCTTTCCATCTTGTGTTGACTGAATTCTATGGCCTTTGGGGGGTGGGGGGGTGGGTCATGCTTGAATGAATGTAACCTCCTGGCAGATTGGAGTACCAGTTCCCAGTCAGTGCTGGTCAATCCACTAGGTGACACAGGTGGCTATCTAGGACGCCATTTTTTGAAGGGGTGTCGATGCAGCAAGCCATCTTCTCTTGGTCTCGGACAGGGGGTGCCGGCACTTAAGATTGCATAGGGCAGCGTGTGGATTTTGACAGACACTGATCCCATGTTGGTGATAGACATTGGCTTCTGTATTCAGCTGCAGTCTATATCTAACTGGAAGTTGTTTGTTATTTTAAGAGTGTAGTGTGAAGACAGGAGTAGATGTTAGTTTAACTTTAGAGTCTTGGTTCTGAATCTGCACTTGTTCTCTTTTAGTGATTTCTTAAACCTAAAGTTTTGTGTGCTTATTGTAAAGTAAAGCGTAATATTAATATTCATACCTGAGATCAACTGAGGTACCTTGTATTTCAGAAACCTTTCAGAAAGTCAGCATTATCCCTAGAGACTAAAACCCTGGCTAGAAGAGGGGATTTAGCATGTTTACTCTGCATGTCACCAGGGAACCTTCTCTTTAAGTCACATCTAAGCAACAGTATGGAGGTTTCAATAAGGATTCCGATTATAGTTTATGCTCTACACAGCTGATGCCCTTGGCACTGCAGCTGCTCAGCTTGATCTTTTTGGCGCTGAAACCAGTCGTGGGCACCGTGTTGATAATGAAACTACACCTTGACCGCAATTAATGCGATGGGCGTGATTCTTCCTAGTCAACATGAAGTCTGGTTAGTAAGGAGCTCAGGTTTGCGTGGAGATGGATTGCAGCTGCAGGCATCCTGTGCAGTCCTGTGTCTGGTGGCCGGAGATGTGCCGTTGGGTCTAGGTGGCACATGAGCAAAGGGGTAGCACCCGCAGTGGAATGGTCACGGAACAAGGAGAACAAGAGAAAGCCTGCTGAGCTTTTCTTCACTCCAGGGTCCCACCACTCTCCTCCCCCAGCTCCCGCATTCAGAGAGAGTTCTGTGGATGTGTGTCTGTGCGTGTCAGTGCAGATCTCGCCCAGCCCTAAACCATTCCTGTCTACAGGGCTCAGGCACATTCTCTTCCTCTGTGTTTTTTTTTCAATCTATTCTCCTCATTCCACTACGACCTTTGTTTATTTTTTGTTTTGAATCCGACCACAAACCTTATGCCTATTCTGGTATGCAAATATTGAAGAATAACAATAGCAGTTAAGCTGCCTTATAATTTATAGCATCATCACTGTGGCTGTGTTTAATGGCCTGTTGTTTCTGTTGAATGTTAGCTATTGTCTTCCTTAACTGAATGCAGTTTTTCAATAGTTAGTATTTAACCCCTCCCTAGGTAAAAATATAAAAGTGTCAGCGTTTTATTACACCTTTTGTTGCACGGCACATTTTTTTCTGAATATTAATCATCCAAGGTAATGCAAGCTTAGGTAACCTCTTTGTCAAGACTAAGTTTATAAAACACACCATTGTTTTCCACCTGTTTCTGGAGTAATCTTTCATCAGATAAATCCAAAGCAGAGCCTGTTAAGTTACTAGAGTCTCCTGAGAGTCCATTACCCTCCTCAGTCTGTAGTCTTTTAAAATCAGATCCAGAATTCACATTACTGGCCAGCTACCCCTACATGTAGTAGGAATTTGTCTTGGCGGTATTGGTGCATATATTCAGACAACGCAGAACATAAATTGGGAAAAAAGAATAAAATTAATGTAAGATGAAAGTAAGTGCAAATAAGTGCAGATTAGAATTTCGTAAATTTCAATTTGCATAACACGCAAAGTGCAAGCATTCAACTAGAAGGGCAAGTTTTAATACTGATTAGAACCAAATTCCCAAATGAATACAAATTAATAATGTTATACATTTAGTAAAGATGTGCATGTTTAAATGTACAGAGCAGCAAAATATGCAAAGGAGTCCAACGGTGTGCAGATGTAATGGGAATTAACTCAAGTCTGTGTTTAAAATGTGTTTTTTGTATAATATTCAGCAAGCTCTTTAAATTGACGTTATTTCACACAGAGCATGAGTGTCCAGTCATTTTCGTGTACCATACTCACACATGGCAAATGTTTTGGGTCTTTAAGGATTGAACTTGCTTATCTTTTGAGGATTTTCTTGGACTCCTGACCACACCAAAACCAATGCTAGCTGAAAGGTACAAAACGCTGATGATTTCCCAGGATGGGAAGCCTGGACAAAGGCTTGAGACCGAAGCTTAACAATGCACTGGGAATCCGCAGCTCCTGGGAATATCTAGTTTCAGATTTCCCTAAGTAAAACAGGAAAAAGGGGAGTCAGATTCCCAGAGGTTTTGGCAATTTGCATTTTCCAGAAGAGTTGGATAGTTGGTTTCCATTAACCCGGTCTGGTGGCATTCACAATTTGTCATTAAAGGTCACTTTACCACACGTAATGTTCTTTTTCTATTGCTCTCTATTTTCTCTCACAGCTTCGATCTGAAGTGTGCATTTCAGTGACAGGTGAACCTTCTTGACTCCCGGCCAATAAATGTTCCATTACCAAGGCTCTTTGTTCCAACCCAGGTTTCTTATGTAACCACAGCACCCTCTGATAACAGAGTGAGACAAAGGCCTTTGGAAAGCAAGGAGAGCCAAATTGGCGACATACAGCCACTCGGATCCTGGGGGTAAAAGATTATGTTCATTCTGTCAGCTTTAGAGCTGTTTGTGTGCACTTGACCTTGGTCAGTGTCAGTAGACGTGGCCCAGTGCAGTTTGGTTGTTAGGGAAACCAAATGGGAAGAATCAACATGGTAAAATATTTTTAATGGGGACACTTGAACAAGAACGATGCCCCCTATCCCAGTTACTGAAGTAGCTGATACCTCAGGATCTGATACTGGAAGTAATCTCAGCCACCGCCTTTCAGCTGAATAATCTTATCGTGAGGTTCAGCTTTCAGGTGAGAACATTCAGCTCTCAAAGTGAGCCCTGAAGGAGTTGGCCAGTGAGGGCAGATTCACACGTTTAAAAATGTACTTGCCACGTCTCCTTACTGTTTTCTGGTTTTGGTCATAACGTTCAAAGGCAAAGACCGGAAAAAAGATGTGGCATTATTTCTTGACCTGATGTATTCAAAATAGTATTCTGCAAATATCAGCTCTAGGTCTTACCGAAACCTTCATCTATATATGCAAAGCAGGTTACAACAGTTAGCATCCTGTTGAAGGTACTATTCCGTAATGCATGGGTCGCATGGGGGAGAATGTTTCCAAATTCTAGGCCGAGATCTGAGTCTCCTTGAGGCTAAATCAGTCCTCGAGATAAAGCCTCGTCAGAATTAGGGAAGGCTGTCTCCCTGACTGTGTGGACTTTTCTCCTGTGCATGGACTCTTACAATATGTTCCCTGCCTGGATTTTAAAATGGTAGAGTGCTGCATAGACAATAATTTGAATATTTTGAAATTTACGACACATTTAGATACTTCTAGCACATCTTAATTCAGTTTTTTTCCTTTTGTCTGCCATAATGGCACAAGTAAAATATTCACTAAGGAGGATGACAAGTGGCCTTTCTCAAACATTTGATAGATAACGAACAATCATGGCAGGCCAGGGGAATCCATCAAATGCACAGCTTGGCAAAATCAGCCTCCTTTCCAAAATGCTCCCATTTCAAAGGGCACTTAGGATCAGCCAGCTGGGTGTGGTGCTTCCCAGCATCCTTCAGTCCTGTGAGGTTTTGGGCATCTAATGAAAATCCAGGCCGATCTCCATGTGCTTTTATTCCTGTGGGTCATGTTGCCTCATTGACAGGTGGCCTCTGCCCTACCCTCACCACGCGCCTTAATAATGTGTGTTTTCACACATTAGCAGTTCATTTACAGGTCATTTGTGAGCTTAATGCATTATGTATCCCATGTGTGTATGTCAGAAGTTAACTCAAAATAACTAATATTCTTATCCACATCCTCATCCTGGGTTTTTAGGTCTTTAAATAGTATTTTTTCCACATTTTTCCGATGTCAACATTTTTCTTTTCCATGAATGAATCTTCCATTGACAGGAAGAGTGCCATTCTCTCTCTAAGACCATGACAACAAACATTACCCACCCTTTGTGGGATATTGACATTGTTGAAAATCAAGATGCAGAGGACAAATGGGAAGACAAGGCCTGCTTTGCTGCTAATTCATCTAGGTGATCGAGGAAGCCATATCAAAATGCAAAAAAATAAAAGATTTGTGACAGCTTCGGCTCTCCTTAAGTCATTGGGGCAGGATGTTTGAAAGTGTTGTTAAGAAGATGATTCAGAGTGTCACTGCTCTCCATGTGCTCTCTAAGAAGAGGGTGGGTCCTTGGGCCGGGAACTTGGTGTTCTTTGGCTGATGGTATCTCTGCAGAGCTGTCTGCTTTCAGAGAGCCCGGTTGTTTGTAAACGGGCAAGTCCAGCATTTGGACAATTAGAAAGGCAGCTTTCACATTCCCTGTGGGTGGTGCTTCTCCATGTTTGTTTTCATACAGTGGGAGACTCCTTCATGGTAATTCATTTTCCCTGTAGTCCAGCTGAAGGGGAAGGTGGAGACCCGTCACAGCCCTTCTCAAGGATTCATGGGAGTTTGTGGGTAATTAGTGAACCACTGAGAAGAGAGTTTTTGAATTAGCTGGTAAATGGACCTGCTTGACTGGTGAGGAGATTTAATGCCGTGACAGAAACTGCCTTCGAGCTATCTGGGGTGGGGCGGACTGGTGGGACCAGGTGTCAGTGGTGCATCGAAACAGGCACTGGTGATTGTCTGAAGCCCAGTCAGACAGAACGGAGGCAAAGATTTTCACGGTAACCCCCTCTTAGAGCTGCTAGGGGCACTACTTTCATTTGAAGTATAAGTACAGGTACATAGGAATTCATTTCTTCGCCTACCTCATCTTGTTCTTCATAGCTCAGGCATCACAGGACAGGGCCAACCATTGTGCAGCACCTCTGGAGCTAGAGGTTAAGGGCCTTGCTCAAAGGTCTACAGACATGGGACTGCTCTGTCAAGGCCAGTGCTTGAACCAACAACCTTCTGATCACCGGCACAGAGACACAGAGCCCACTGAGCCTGAAAATGGAGCGGGCCTGGTGCTGGCCTGGTTCGTCCCCCTTCCCCTGCTCTTCCTTTCCCTCATTTGTTTGCCTTCTCCTTCTCTACACGGAGCTTCCTTTCCAAACCCCTTGTTCTTGCTGTTTATGTTGGTGTTTCCCAGCACAATGCTGGAAGTCCTGTTGTGGAAAGGTACACCCATGGACTCCGATAAAGTGATTCTTATCTGAGGTGACATCAAAGTGGGTTTATTTTGAGGGAGCCCCTCCCCCTCCCCCCATGCCTTGCTGATGTTTGGCTGATGCTATCAGAGCTGAACTGTGTGAATCTCTACACCTGCCCCCCCACCCCCATCCAAGCTGTATGAACCTGCCCTGCTGTCCTGTTAAGGCTGGAGTTCTCAGCTGTGTTTGCCTGTTGAAATGAGCTGGGATGTGATGCCAGGGCTGGATACACTATAAACTTCAATAACAAGCAGAACAGTAGAAAAGTTTTTAGCAGAAGGCATGGTGCTTATCTAGAAACAGTCATGTTCACTTGATTTACACAGTCAAGATTATATCATTCTCTCTTGGTTTTAAGGCAAGCTGACAGAGGTGGCAATTTCAGGTCCAGAAAGTAAAAATCCAGACCAAGATGGCTCACAGCATCTTCTCATGGTAGAAGATGCAGAGATGGCTACATTCTAATGTGGTTACTCATTGAGCTACGTTCTGCTCGTGCTGTATTATTCATTTGTAAATAACTGTGTAATCATTTATTACTATCAATGAAAATGTCATCCGTTTCTGATACATTGTTATGATGTGAATCACTGCCTTGTAAGGAAGATGTAAAAAATCCAAGTGAAGAACTTTCACTGTCACATAACATTTCATAACCCTAAGGTTTAATACTCTTCGGACTCTGATAAGGTGCCCATCACTGTAGCTATTATGTGCCTGATGGATGAACTTTTTAAAGACAGCAATTTCCCAGTATTTAGTTTTGTGGTTTCTACCATTGGTAAGAGTTGAGGACTGGGAGTAAGTATTGGCCCTCTGTATTTTGCGAGCTCTCAAACCTAGTTTGCCTAGAAAGCCAGATGGCCAGTCTAGACCTGATAAGAAATTATATTTCTTATAATTCTTATAATAAGACAAATGTTACATCAAGTGAAGCAGCGTGAGTGTAACATTAGAGTGGGCACATTAATATTTCATAATATTATGAGGAAGTCACAGGTGTGTTTGTCTGGTGAGACATGCATGAGACCACAGTACATATAGCCACGGCTCACTGCCTGGAAATGGCACGTCACAGGGACAAGCCCCCAAGACATCAAGCAGCTGTGTCATATTTTAGATTTGCATCAAGCCCCAGCTGGCAACAAACAGTCTCAACACTAGGGGGGTGGGGACCTCTAAACTGACTTTATAAGTGAGGCCCAAGAAACAACAAATCTGCCCCTGTTCCTGCATATTTCAAAGCCTTCATCTCCCTCTTCATGCTGCTGTAGAAGCCATTGGCTGAAAAAGCGGAATGAAATGCCAGGTAAGTGGACCACACACAGAGAGCGACTTGTAAAACAGTCTGAAGTTTGGCAAGCAGCAAAATATGCATCCTAACTGCACTCTACATACTAATGGGAATTGTAAAGAGGGGTGTGGCTGTTTTTACTGCTTCTTTATGAGGATTATAGCGACATGAAGAAGTTGTAGGTACTAAGTTTTTGAGAAAAACCTGTTTTCAATTTGCCTCACTGCAGTATATAGGGGCCGGACCGGCACCCTCAGCGCAGTATGTGGTGACCCAGCCCGGATGGGCAGCCTCACTGCAGTATGTGGTGACCCGGGCCAGACCGGCAGCCTCAGTGCCTTATGCGGTGACCCAGGCTGGACCAGCAGCCTCAGCGCAGTATGCAGTGACCCAGGCCAGATGGGTGGCCTCTGTGCAGTATGTGGTGAGGGTGTGGTTCTTCATCGGTGCCCCAACCTCACAAACCTTTGCTATTCGGGAGGTTCATGTTTAATGTGAATAGAGTAAATGAAGCTTGGGAGGTTTGCTTGAACTGTTGACTCCTGTGGGAGAAGGAGGCAGCAGGTAAATAATTCATCATCTCCTGTAGCATCTCACCCAGTCAGACCCAGGAAAGTCAGTCACCCGAGAAGGGCCCGCCTGAAGTTGCATGAACAGAGGCCAGTTCATATGAGTTCACACACAGTTCATTCAAGCATTTGCCCTTCTCTCTGGCCCTCGGTCAAAAACTTTCAAACTTCGCCAACAGTGACCTCTGGACACTGTAAAGATTTTCTTCTGAGTTCATGTGGTGTTCTTCTTTTGGCCATTTTACTATATTTTAGCTCAGCAACTCAACATTTTGGGTAACTCATTGTGGTGAAGAACCTTTGCCTCAAAATGAGCAGCTAGTGACCACATCTTACTTTTCCTCTAACTCAGACATCAAACCAAGTGTGATGCAATCAATGGTCTCTCTCCAGTGGTGGAAATGGAACGCACTGGCCGGTGTGCAGCTCTTTTCTACCACTGTAAAAAGGCCCTTCCTTATATGGGCGCCTGAGGCCAGGATATTTTGGTAGCCCAGCTTTCTCTAATCCTAAGACCTAGACTGTACCCCACAGCTGAGGGAGATCTCTGTGTTTCTTTCCCATTCTTTGCTCCTGCTGGTAAATCTCAGAGCCTGTGTTTAACAGCGCCTTGATCGTATTTGTTACTCTGCACAAACCAAAAGCATCTCACTTAAGCACCTTAAAGGGTCAAGGTTCATGCATGATGGCCTTTCCTGTTCATTCAGTGTAGTGATGAGCAGGAAGAGAACAAATGACTAAGCAGATGTTGATCACATGTCATATGACCTTACAGACGTTTTCCTTTCACTCCTGTCATAATTTACATGGGTTTGCTCTCATCCTATTGGCATTTCCTCCATTTTGTTTGCCAGCTTTGTGCCCTCTGGTGCCCCCTGTGACCATGTGACCCTGACCGGGATATGCAGATAGGTATTTTCTCCACCATTAGTGCCAGGTGTCAAATGTTATATACAGTGTCTTTTACATTATCCTAATCAATTCCCTAGGGCTAGTGACCAGATTCTCCTGTGAAATGCAGTGGAGCACTTGCATTGCAGATTTTCCTGCAGTCAGCCACAGAGGCAGGCTGGAAGTTCAGAGGTCATAGTGATAAGCACTTGTTAGTACACAAACATTCCCCATTAACACTGAAAGCCCTGCTGTGTTTATTCATCGCCATTTGATGAACAAATAAAATTTGAGAATGTTTACTCCACTGAAGATCCAGATTAGTTCTGTCCCCCAAACAAACATTCCTGCCTATTTCAATGAGAACATAAAGTTTGACTTACTATTGTTTTAATACCTGTTTACTGGTTACAGATGTCGCAGGCACAAGGAATCACAGTTTCCTTTTCACAGACCAATGTCCAAAAGGAGTCCAGTGTCAGCAGGAAGGCAGCCCTCCTGTGGGTAACAGGGCAGTTTCGCCCAACACTGATCCAGCACTTCCATTAGGCTCTAATGTTAATGGGTTCTCTGTTCCCATGAGGTTAATAAAAAGCCTGCAGTGCCATACTGTAGGTCAAACACACAGCCAAGCGAGAGAGAGAGAGAGAGCCACAGTGGCTCAGGTATTTAATCTTGTTTATCTTGGTCTTATGCTCATTTCCAGCCCTTCTTGTGACAGCTAGATTGCCACTACCTCATATATGTAACAAGCATGGCTCTGGTTCTTCATGGAGACTTTGACAGCGGTTGCTCCTAAGAAGTACCCCTGTACTCACTGGCTCCATCTGAATCAGCATTTGATTTACCCCCACCTCTCTGCCCCAATATCACCCTTGGGATTATCCAACCCACCCTTTTGTCCCAGGCAGAGTAGCATCTGCTTGGGG
>JAODJU010000001.1:51885337-51902852 GCA_026776725.1 Gnathonemus echidnorhynchus | reverse complement strand
TTCTAGGTCAAACTGGTTTGTTCGACTTTCAAGAAATTTGAGTTCTAGTGAGTTCGAGAACCGAGGTACCACTGTACTTTGGAAGACCTCCTCAATCCCACCGATGTCATGACATGGCGAGCTCGGACCAGGGAAGCAGGCGAAGGACATAAAAACTGAGGTAAAAAAGGCTTTACTAGCGAGACGTAGAGGCATACGGAACAAAAATTCACCATAACAATACAATGACAGAACTGGGGATACATACTCTGACGTGGACTTAAATACACAGAACTAATGAAGACAAGTTGAAACAGCTGGTAAACATGGGGAATTCACATGAGGTTAACGAGGGGGGCGTGGCCACAAGAGGTTTCAGACAAGCAGGCTGTGACAGAATCCCCCCCAAAGGCGCGCATACTGGGCGCGCCTCAGGGGAGCAGAGGAACAGGACCAGGGACACAACCGGGGACATCACGGGACCTGGGAAGACAAACAAGAACATCAACCAGGCACAAGGAACAAGACCGACACATAAAACAGGCACAAAGACTCCAACTCAGACAAGAAACAACAAACCACAGGGAACGCAGACAGACACAGGGGCACCAAAAACAGGAACACAGAACCCAAGGAGGGGGACACCGACAGGACAACACCAGGGAGCACACACACAGGAGGCACAAAGGGACCAGAAAGGAGCAAAGGCACAGAGGGATGAAGAGTAAATACAGGGGGTACAAAGGGACTATAAAGCACAGAGGGACAAGGAACAAACACAGAGGGCACAAAGGCAGGTGGCAAGGAGACGAAGGGCAGGGGGAAGCGGGAAGCCGCAGGGAACCCCTGCAGGCAAGGGGTGGAAGCTGCAGGGGCAGCAGGTGACGGCTAGGTCGGAGCTGAAGGGACCCTCAGCGAGTGCGAGGAGGGAGCAGGAGGGAATGCCAAAGGTGGCAAGGAGGGAGGCAGAGGGACTGACAGAGGCGGGATCGCAGCCGGCTAACGAGGTGCCGCAGGCAGAACCGCAGGCAATCGCCAAGTCGCAGCCAGGGGGACTGAAGGCAAGCCAGGGGGCAGGATGGGCCTGGGCCTGGCGCAGGTGTCCCCTCCCTTTCCAGGAGACCAAGAGGCGGGGACCTGGCCAGGTTCTGTCATGCTGAGGTGGTGGTGGAGTTGTCACAGAGGAGGTCAGGGTAATCCCTGAAGGGTCCCATTCAAGCTCCTCTTCCATCTCCACTAAGGGAGGAGGAGTGATGGATCGACAGATGGGGGCCTCCTCCGGGACTGGGACCAGGGGCATGGGAGCAGGATCCGGGGAATCAGGGACATCCTTGGGGATGGGATCTGGGGGCAGACCAGAAACCCCGGGAGGTGGCACATCAGCCGCCGGCACCGGAACCACAGGGGACTGAGCAGGAACCACGGGGGACGGCACATCAGTCGCCGGCACAGGAGCCACAGGTGGCGCTGCAGGCGCCGCTGGCACAGGAACCACGGGGGGCGCTGCAGGATCCGCCGGCACAGGAACCACGGGGGACGCTGTAGGGGATCGTGCCTTGTCCACGGGCGTTGCCCCTTTAAGGGACGTGAGGACCTGTGGGATGGCATCCCAAATGGACCTGACCCCTTTAAGGGCCAGGTGCGTACCAAAAATGGGGTCAATGCTGGCAGTGGAGTGGCAGGCAGACGGGCTTCAGGTGTCTGTTTGGACGGGGCAATGGCGAGATGCCCAAACACCGCAGCCGGGCAAGCGGCAGAGATAGAGACAGCCCCCAGGAATAGCTCTGGCGTCTCTTCCCGTTTTCTGTTTTTCCGCTTTTTCCTCTTTGGTACAGCTTTCGGGGGAATCTGGGACACTTCTGGGGAATTCACATGAGGTTAACGAGGGGGGCGTGGCCACAAGAGGTTTCAGACGAGCGGGATGTGACAACCAACACGCCTTCCAGTGAGGAAGCAGAGTCTGGGGACTTGGGGGTGGACTCCCCTATCTCTGGTGCAGAGGTCGTTGAGGTGGTTAAAAAGCTCCTCGGTGGCCAGGCCCCGGGGGTGGTTGAGATCTGCCCGGAGTTTCTCAAGGCTCTGGATGCTGCAGGGCTGTCCTGGTTGACACACATCTGCAGCATCGCATGGACATCGGGGGCAGTGCCTCTGGATTGGCAGACCGGTTCAAGAAGGGGGACCAAAGGGTGTGTTCCAACTATAGGGGGATCACACTCCTCAGCCTCCGTTAAGGTCTATTCAGGGGTCCTGGAGAGGAGGGTCTGTCGGATTGTCGAACCTTGGATTAAGGAGGAGCAGTGTGGTTTTTGCCCTGGCCGTGGAACAGTGGACCAGCTCTATACTCTCAGCAGGGTCCTGGAGGGTGCGTGGGAGTTTGCCCGACTAGTCTACATGTGCTTTGTGGACTTGGAGAAGGCTTTCAACTTTGTCCCTCAGTGAGTCCTGTGGGGAGTGCTCCGGGAGTATGGGGTGCCGGGCTTCCTTATAAGGGCTGTTCGGTCCCTGTACAACCGGTGTCAGAGCTTGGTCTGCATTGTCGGCAGTAAGTCAGACTCGTTTCTGGTAAGGGTTGGACTCTGCCTGGAGGGCTGCCCTTTGTCACCGATTCTGTTCATAACTTTTATGGACAGAATTTCTAGGTGCAGCCTGGGCGTTGAGGTTGTCCGGTTTGGTGACCTTAGGATTAGGTCTCTGCTTTTTGCAGATGATGTGGTTCTATTAGCTTTATCAGACTGTGACCTTTGACTCTCACTGGAGCAGTTCGCAGCTGAGTGTGAAAAGGCTGGGATGAAAATCAGCACCTCCAAATCTGAGACCATAGTCCTTAGCCAAAAAAGGGTGGAGTGTTCTCTCCGGGTTGGGGAGGAGTCCTTCCCCAAGTGGAGGAGTTTAAGTATCTCGGGGTCTTGTTCACGAGTGAGGGAAGGATGGAGCGGGAGGCTGAGAGGCGGATCAATGCAGCGTCAGCAGTGATGCCAGCGCTGCATCGGTTTGTCATGGTGAAGAAGGAGCTGAGCCAAAAGGCAAAGCTCTCGATTTACCGGTCGATATATGTTCCTACTCTCACCTACGGTCATGAGCTGTGGGCAGTGATCGAAAGAATGAGGTCGCGAATACAAGTAGCCGAAATGGGTTTCCTCTGCAGGGTGGCTGGACGAAGTGGCCGGGGAGAGGGAAGTCTGGGTTTCCCTGCTTAGACTGCTGCCCCCGCAAACCGACCCAGAAAAGCGGTAGAGGATGATATGTTGAAGGTGGGCCATACAAATGTTTCACAGGGTTTAACACAGTTTCCTGCCTGCTCTGTTTTCTGTCACGCGTTTTTGAGTGAACCTTTCTATACCTCTCACACTGCCATGAGAACCTGACCCCATGACCCTGTGCACTCTTTCACCCTTGGGCCCCCACCAAGGAGCTGGAATCAGGCCCCACCTCCTGAACCCTGACCGTACCCCCGCACTGCCCTTCCTGGTTAACACAGAGTGGCTGTGAGTTTTGTGCCCTTGGTGCCAGGAGATGTGAAGTGCAGGCTAGGGTTACGGCATTTCTGGACTCCTATCGTGGGTCAGCCTCAGCCCATTCAGTCACATGAGAATTTCTCCATCGTTGTATTTAAACATGAGATCATCACATCTGGGCCGACCTTGGTCGGGCTATTCAGGTTATTTTCCCATTTGCTGCTGGACCAGTTGTACCTCTTTCATGGAGGAAACGTCTTGGAACCTCAGGTAAAGAAACTTTAACTTGGCTGATGCACCCCCTCCTCCATCATCCATCACACTCCTGACTCAGTCTAGATCAAGAGGGAGAAGTCATTATCCATCCATCCATCATTAAGCAGTTACAGTCCCAACAATTGGAGTGCAGAAGGGACAGTGTTGCAGAGACCAGCTCATAAGTTTACAAATAAATGTTCATGCTTGAAAGACACTCATTTGTGGAAAGAATTAAATGGGGAACAATGCAGGAGTACAGATGAATGTAGATGCTAGTGTTTAATCTCCTTTTGATTTTCTAAAGCGAATTAAGCAGCATTCCCCTCATGCTGAGTAACATCAGGTCAGCAATGGAAATTTTGACATTTCATTGAAAGAGTGGATTAGTTTATGTTTCAGTGTTCAGTGCTTCAACAGAACTCGCTGAAGACTGATTGACTGGTTTGTTAAGGGCCTAGGCAAACGCCAATCACATTGTGAGCCTTTCAATGTATAAGACTGTGGAGGTGGGTGGCTACATAGCGTGGTCACTACAGAGTCAGTTAAACAGCACTCTTTCCAGTGGAATTCATATGGTACACAGTGCCTTTGAAGACTGTTTAATGAATGGCCTCTTGGCTCTCTATGCTGATGCTCTTCCTCAGGTGCTAAGGGGCCACTGGTATCGACATTGCTTATAATCGAAGCAGGATCGGGAGTCTTATAGGCTACAGAAACAAGATTAGCTGGGAGTGTAGGCGTAGGGCACACCCCGTTTAGCTGACTTTCAAGGATAGGGGAGGTGGGGGGTGGGAATCAGGTGAGCAAATGAAAAGACAGATTGTTCCATCCAGAGGAATGTAGTGGGGGCCCAGCCACCTGGGAGTGGGTACACAGAAACTCCCAGAAGCTGATAGCGGCCTTAGATGGGTCAAGGCTGTTCTGGTGGAAGGGGATTAGCATGTGCCGGGGCGTCTGGTCCGCTAACAGAGTGGCGAGTGTGCTACGTGTCACATCTGGGATTTTCTTGGGGCCACTGCTGTTGGTGGGAGTCTCCATGTGGTGGATCCAGCCTTTGTGGGCTGGGGATTAGGATCAAAGGGAGGTAGCAGAGCCCTGGAGCTGGGAGGTGTGAAACCAGCCCCAGTCTGCACTGCCGGAATACGTGATGTTTTATTGAAAGCCTCGTTTGAAGCATTTCCTCCTGTAAACAAGCGAGCTCTCAGTGAGCAATTCCATACCTCACAGTAAAAGTATACAGAAACTTTAGAACGTCAGCACAGTTATGTAGGTTCAGAACATGGAGAAGATTCTGGAAGGTGAAATGTGAGAGTGTTCACCACCATGGGCGAGTGTTTGTGTGCGTATAGGCATGTCCCAACATGCTTTAAGCCCTACACACTCCATATAGGGCTGTACGTCTGTGCTGGTTTATAGTTCTAACATTTTTTTGGGCCGACTTGTAAATTCAGAGACCACCTCACACTGAAAAGTAGTATTTAGCAAAAAAACAAGGAGGGTGGAACTCATGACTGTGTCATATGCCAGAGTGGAGATGGAACAGCCCAGGCCAGCCGACAGAGCTTAGGGGAAAGGTCGGCAGGCACTGCCTCAGGAGCTGTTATCTCAGTGGTGTGGGGTCACACCAGCCTATCAGACAGCCCTCGTTTCACAAGACAAGCTCTTGAATAAACGGTGTTGAGCACCAGTCCTGGAATGATCCATCACTCCCACTAAACCTGACCCCACAAACACCCACAAACAGTCCCTTCTGGTTCAAGCCAAGGCTACCTTCATAATATAACTCTTTCTGAGTGAGGGGTCCCTTTTACAGCCCATACACATCATGGAATTGAAAGTCAGCAGAATACTGAAAGACAAGAAACAAATAATTGCCTTTATGAAGCAGCCGCAACAAAGTGGCCTGTTTAGAGTAGATATACTGCATGTAATATGCAGTCATCCTGTGAGGTCTTCCAGTCTGTGGGGGGATTGTGGTTCTTCCCGCATAAGCCACACCGGTTATGTTGACGTTTAAAGTGCTTTTCCAAAGAACTCCTCGGTGATAAACTGTATGCCCCGCCTACATGTGGCACCATACCTTATCTGTTTATTCTTAGACATCTCTACTTGATGCTTGAGGACCACAGGCATGAGTCAGAAGGACCAGCCCGTGAGATGTCTGTTCAGAGCTTTGTAGTGAACAGAAAGCCGCTTCAGCACTGAGTGACACAAGTCACACGACACAGCAAAGGGTTCTATGTATGTGTGCCTGTCTATGAGTGTGCTTGAAAATCATGGAACGCTTATCTGTGCTGTAGCGCCCCCTGTGGAGGATTGCAATCACTTCAGCTTAGTGACTTGTTAAAATGTATTTAATCACAAGGCCCTAGCCCCCAGCTCCCTTAGCACATGCATTATGTATTTCACAACCAATTTGTAAATACTCCTCTTCAGACATGGTGTTCCGTCAGGTGGTTGTCATGTGACCTGGCATGCTGAAGTTTACTTAAAAGAAGAACGTCACACATTCCATGGGGGGGGGGGCTTCACATTCAAATGCTGCGTTCCATTTGTACTCAGAAATTCCGAATTTCAACTGGAGAAACTGAGTGTCATGCCAGATGCATGACAGTTGGCAACCCGTGGTAGTGAAAAGCATGCTGGCATAGAGGAGTTTCATTTAGCAGACTTACTTGTGTCAAACACTTGTAATTGTAACAATGCTCCTTCTGTTACACTAAAAGGGAACCCCCTTTATTATTTTTGGTTATTCGTATGTACCTTGGTAATTACTGATATCATTTTGATTGGTTTATTTATATTCCCTAGTGAGTCTAGGTTGTCCCTCATTCTCATATTGCAATGCATTGTGTGGCAGTAACAGCGACTCACAGAGCAAAACAGTAAAATAGTTATCAAAAGATGAGCCATTACTTCTTGACTGGTCACATGTGTACTTTACTACGGGTGCTGTGTTTACTTTGTAAGTGCTTCATGCTAACAACTACAGCGCCGCTCGGGGACCTATAAATGGCACTTCTGTCGCCCGTCTGGTGGAGCAGATTTAGCCAGTGTGGTTCACTTCACTGGATTTTACAAGGGATTTTTTTTTTTTTAAGGCTGCAACAGAATTAAGCGGCAGAAGCTGGCTTTTAAGAGACTATCGTTAATGTGTCGTTTAATTGATGCTGGGTAACAGTTGAGGGCCATGACTTTGGGGAGGAAACACACAGCTTGATTACTCTTGGCGTGAAGCATGCTCTTCACTATCCCATACTCCCAGGGGGCTGGTAGGACATAGTATCATTTACGAACCCACTTTTCACATCTGACGTATCATCAGTAAACAAATATCCAGACTGCAAGGTTTCCAATGACATCTTTGAGCTTAAACTCTTTAGCGGTGCTCTGTCCATTCACAGGTAATTTTACAGTGTTATATGAAACATAAATGATGTTGTGGTTGGCATCCAGCATGGACACACCCTTCGTGGACTCCCTCTCCAGAAAGTGGCCTCATTAGCACAGTGACAGAATATTTATGGAGAGCTAAAATCCTGAGAGGAAAATCCCAATTTCTGGAGTCTCTATGCACTCTGAGAGGTGCTACTTTGTGCTCAGGATTATCTCTGATTCATTGGAGCCTATAACTAGTTTCATGCATCCATGAGCTCTCAGTTCTGCAGACCAGGTTTCTTCTGAGAGCCTGTTAAACCGGGCTCATGTCTGTGCCAATACATGGGGGGAGGTGGGGGCCTGCTATCTGAGAGCGGGCTGCCTTCTCCTGCCCAGGATCCAGCTGCTGGAGGAATGTTGTTAACCGGGATCTAGACTGTGAACAGAACAAGATGGCGACCTCATTCTGACCTCAGCTACTGGAATCACGTAACTATTTTTTCAGATGGCCACTCGGGTTATTAAGCATCTTCCTCTAAATGGCTTTTGCAGGGAGGTGGGGGCTTTTTGGCCATCTCTTTGACCATGAGTCTGGTCACATAGACCCAGGCAGGAAGCTTCCTCACCAGGGCCACCTCTTACGCTGAAGATGAAGGCAGACGCTAGAAAAAGCTATAATTACGCGGACTTTTGGCATCACCTGCCATCTGTGGGTCGCTCTTCAGCCCCTTCCTTTCTCCCCGGTTATGGGGGGAGGCTCTCCACTGGCTTCAAGGAAGCCAAAGAGACCTCTGGACTCAGCCAATGTGGAAGTTCAGCGGATATTTCCTGCCTGGCCGTCCACCACAGCCATGTCCGAGGGATGGGACTTTGGAGCATCTAGCTATAATTTGCAAACCGAAGGGCTCCAGAGCTGCTTTCCATTCGACCCCCTCCCCCGCCTCCATGAAACGGCCTCCCTGGGGGGGTGTGGCACAGGGATGGGGAGGGTAAGAGGAGGGGGGCGACTTTTCATTTACTTCTATGTGAAGCAAAACTTTGGGATGTGGATGGAAGCTGGAGAGTGTCAGGCAGCCGGGAGCTCCTGTCCTGCCCCGATCATCCATTCCTTCCATGTGCCACGCCCCCTTGTTAACCTCTTGTGGATTCCCCCGTGTTCACCAGCTGTTTCCTGTTGCCGTCATTAGTTATATGTATTTAGTCCGCGTTTCAGTTTGTTTCCCCAGTCCGGTCATTGCATTATCAGTCTGTCTTACCGCTTGTTTGTGTTCTTTACTCCCATTAAGCCCCGCATTTCCCCGATGTCTGGCATCCTGCGCTTCTATCACTGCTCTGTGCGCCGTGAGACGTGACAGCTCCCATAGCATAACCACTTAGGCAGGTGTCGCCACGCTACAGGGAACCATTTCCTGCTCTCTGAAAAGTGTTGATTTGCCTGGCAGCATGAGGTGCTGAGTGGCACCCAGCTGCCAGACCTGAGGATCCCTGTGATCTGTCTCCCCTCCAGTTCGCTTGTCACTATAAACAGGCGTTTGGTGTTATTTTTTTTTATTTTTAACATTGGAACATTGGAAGGGCTTTCTTGCCAGAAAAAAAGCTGGTCTCAGTGGGCATATCATAGGTTGCAGCTTTAATGTGCTGTTAATGCGCTGAAGCATAGAGCAGGAGGCTGGTCTCTGAGGGCTTACTGTAGCTCATAGTGTCAGTGTGTCATTAGTGTGTGTATCCAGTTAGTGTGTTAGTGCACTGTTGCATAGAGTTAGAAGTGGGTCTCCATTGGTGTACCGTAGCCGTAGCATCCATGTGCCATTAGCGCACTGTAACATAAAGGTACCGGCCATAGATTAGAAGTTACAGGCAGTTTGCCTGGTCACCTCTCATCTGCCTCCCATCACGCAGCTATGGGGTGAGCTAATCAGCAGGCAGCTCCAAACAGTTCTCCAGACATCTAAGCAGGAGATACACTTGTGTGTAATTATGGCTCTGACCTTAAAACACACCTCCTTCAGGCTCCATCCAGTATTGCAGTTCTTTTGAGAAAACCATGTCAGTCATAATCTAGATTTGGGACGGCGTGGACCCCCAGGTATCACTGCCAGCAGTGTGGAGGAGTACTGGGGGGGGGGGGGGGGGGGGTGGGGGGTGTCTCCCTGTGGAATTAACTGCAGTCATATATAAGCATTAACCCTGGACAACATTCTGATGTTTCTCTGTAGATCTCCCTTTACTTGGAGGACAGACTTCTGTTAGATGTGCCTATCTACCCTTATTAATATCGAGGGGACCATAGTGATATTATTTTAGGGCTCTGTGCAGCTCCGGTTGTGCATAAAGCAGGTTTTATTCAGTGCTGAGATGTCTACCTCTAAGGCACCCTCATTAGCTTGGCCTGTAGGAGTCTGGCATGCTTTTCTCCTCCTGACACGTTTTTTTGGAGCAGTGCTCTTTTTCTTCTTAATAATACATTTTTAAAAGGGGACAAGCATAACTTTAATAAGCCCTGCAGCCCGATTCTGACAGTGACATGTGACTGGCAGAGGAGAAGAAGCGGATGTGGTTAGGACGCCGCGGAGAGTGCCAAGGCTGGCGGCCTCTGGGGCGGTTCGGGTCAGACGGGTAACACCGATCTCCACGCTCCGCCCCTGCTCCCTCCAGGAAATGCTGCCAGAGATTCCCGTCAAAATGCAGTCGAGGTCTGAGTTACACACGTCATGGGAACAGGATCTGTTTATGACTGCGGGGAATCAGCTGGCATGGGCTCTGCCACTAAGGCGAGTAAGACTCTCCCCCACCCGCTTAGTTCGAGCTCATTCTGTCTATGGAAATGTCTTGCAGGAACAGCAGCACTTTGTCAGGGGGACATTGCCACAGGGGGGCAGAGGGGGGAGGGAGGTGGCAACGATGTGAGGGCTCAGTATCAGCACATTCTTCTCATGGTCAGTGAGGTTTGGACAGAAGCACCAAATGATTAAAACAGTGTACATACTCTGCGTGTGGACGGGTCACGTTACCTCACTCAAAAGGAGTTTCCAGGGCTGCTCCCTCTGCTCATGGGGTGATTGTTACAAAAAAAGGTTATACTCATAAGGAAGGCGATTAATTAAGCTAAGCACTTCCAGGGAATTTCAGGCATTTTACTGTACCTCCCTGCCGTGTCACACAGTATTCCCAGCTGAGGGTGTGTCCCAGCAACACGCCATTTTCAGGTGAGACGTTCATGGCTTGGCTCACACACAACAGTGTTTTTTTTTTCCAGAGAATAATTCTGAATTTCAATTGGTGTGCTTTAAAGAGGCGTATTCCATTCTTAAGAAATTAAATATTGTCATTTTGCTGAACTGCTATTTCAACATACAACATATTTACATAATGCATGTGTCTCCTTTCAATACACGTATGTGGTATTTCTTCTGTTTTGCATGTTTTGTTGAAAATTTTCTAAAGGTATCCTGTGTTTTATGTGGCTGTAAACATTTTAAGAACCTCATTTTATCTCCCGGTTTAATAGTTTTCGGTTTGTGTTTTTAATTTAAAATGTATAAATATCTTCATCATCCTATTTACTACTTATCTGTGGCCCTTAGGTACATACTGTACAGTAATAGACAGACCATTTGTTCCCAGGGCAACTGTTAAATACCAGGCAGAGGCCAAACTGAGTCTTTGTAATACACTGACTTGCTCGAAGGCAGATTTTATCAGATGTGATGATCACTGTCTAATTAGCCCAAAGTGACTCAAGCTTCACCCCTCGGCGGACGTGTGTGTGTGTGTGGGAGGGGGGGGGGTTATGTACCAAACATCCCCACAATGTGATAAAAATCTGTTATTTTTTCAGTCCCCACAGGGAACTCAGTTTTATAAAAGTATGTGGCTGGAATCAAAAAACTAAAAATGCTGAAAATCTTGCATTTTGCTTGGTTACTTTTGGTTAAGGTTAGGGCTGGGAAGGGGTCAAACTGGAGAAACTGATGAGAAATGGACCATGTCATAATGTACAGGAGCGCAAACAGAGGTCCGTTCTTCCAGGACCCGGCGGGATGGTCAGGACCCTTCCTGTTGTCGGTTACTTTAATGAACCAGGAGCAGCCAGATTCCTGTGTCTCAGTGTCTTTGGGGGTTAATATGTGCTTGTATGAACTTGCATGGCACATTACTGTAAGTTGCAAATACCGCGGGGTGTAAATTACCATATATTACCAGGACACCTCAGAGGACCAGAAATACAGCTCCCTGATAGTAAGTCTGTCTCCTTTACCAGGGGAATAAATGACGGGCAGGAGAATGAAGGAGCTGGATATGCAAGTTGCGGGTTCATCCGCAAACAATTAGCAACGGATGGAGGCAGATTCATTCCTCATCCATTTACTCAGCATACTGCCTGCAATTTCACAACTCAAATTTCCTGATTCCTGTTTGGTTACTTTTATCCAATCAAATCCTTCCAAATTCAAACTGGCAAACTTATGCATTAATCTTAAACAGCAGATTCAGTTGAAAAATTTCTACTGTGATAACCTTTCATACAGTACCAGTCAAATGTCTAGACACACCTACTGAAAATCATTCATTTTTCAACGAGATAATGACTCTAAGCACAACTTGTGGTTATGTAGTGAGTATTATCTTGTGAACAAGGAAAGAAATGGAGTGGTGCTCAGGTGACCTGTCCAGACTGCATCTGGGAGCTGGATGAAACAATGCCAAGAGTCTGCAATGTTGCCATCGAAGCAAAAGGGGGCTTTCTGATGAGTCTAAAATTTGAGAAAATGTCGAGATGTTGAGAAGTGTGAGAAAAGACAAGCAGCAGTAAATAAGGAAATATACACATGAAATGATGACACAACCAGATCAGATTGTCAACACATCCCAGCCGTTTATTAAAACAAGTTCATTAAAGTGTCATTTATTTTATTACTCATTAAGAGGCACATAAATGCTGTTGCAAGTTTTTTTATTTGTCACTTACACAACCATACACTGTAACCCTGTGCAGTGAAATGCCTTTACACCTGCTTCCTGGATTGTGCTTGATGAAATGTGCAATACAAAGCAAAAAGTGAGAGTTTAGCAAAATTAGAATAAAAATAAGAATAAAATAACAATAAAAGCAATTCAGATAAAAATATTGTATAATAGACAGAAATAGATACCAGTATAACAACAATTGAAATAGATGTGCAATGACATTTATAGAGGTGAATTTTCTGTGAGGTGATTAATAACCACAGCAACCGTGTGTCTTTCCCTGGGTATTCAGAAACCCAATTTAGCTCATGAGTGCTGAGATTACTGTCATAAGTAGCCATAGGTTTTGTCCAGCGGCGCTGGGCCAGCCCATGTACGCCCTTGATTGTCCCCAGTGAGGGATGGAAAATCACTCCCACCATCATTCTGAGGCAGCAGTGAGGTCATCTGGAGCACAGCACAATGTGCATCTGTTTGGAACTGGTTTGGGTGTTTTCTCATCCTCCCTGTGTCAGCCATGCGGTGCTCGATGGTCCAGTGAGCTTGACGATGTTCCAGTTTTACCTGTGTAGCAGAGAGCATTTTTTGCCTGTCCCCAAGGCAAAATCAAGCCAGCGAAGAACTGGTCATCGAACGGCACCTAGACACAGCAATCTAACACTCAGATGTACATATGTAACAGGAGTGATGCATCATGGGAGCCATCTGGTTTTTCATAGCTACACAGAGTGCAAAAGGTGCAGGAGGGATGCAGCCAAAGCTGAGTGGATTGATCATATGAGGGCCAAGAGCCCTTTCATTAGTCAGTAGAAGATGTCAAGATGAAGACCTGGCAGATTGTTCTCTGTAACTATTTTACAAACTAGTTTTTCATATAGCATAGGCTGTCTGCCATCAGGTGCTGGGGTGGGGGTCACGGCGGCATCTCACCCACACCCATGACTCTGTGCCCCCCTGCCCCCCTCCCACCGCTTGAAACCCACACATGTAGGAACTCCCACTGGAAGCCTTTTTGGTAGATTGAACACACCACCCTGACAACCCCCACTCCCATTTTCCACTCAGCATGGAGTGAATAATTGATAGGAAGTCAATCGCAAGCTGTGTGACAGTCCCATGTCTACGGTCCATGTTCAGTTATACAGATAATACAGACCTGATATCGGCACATGATACAACTTTTCAAGCTTCAAGTTTTATTGTCACATGTTCGGAGGAACATGGGGGTAGGTGGCAGTTCTGTTTGCTGTTGTGTTCCTTTCTCCTGCCTGCCGCCTTCCCTCCACATGATTGGATGCAGCGCCCCTGCAGGTACATGTCTGACAGTTGGCTGAAAGGTAATCTCCTTTTCTTGTAAACCTTAATGTGCCTGCAGGTATGATATCATTGTTAGTAAGCTATACAGGACATCAGAGTTACTTCCCCAAACAGAAAGTCCGTGGGAACTTTCCAGGCAAGATCTGCTTTTTATCTTTTTTTCTTACTAAATCAGCAGTCTGCAGTGCTCTGAATCGAAAGGCAAGATGGAAAATTAATTAGCCTCAGTAAATCAGTGAGGTTTTTCCGGTAACACTTTACTTAAAGCCATTTTTTTTAGTAATTTATAGACACATTCATAGCAAATAATAATGCATTCATAAAGCATTATAAACATGGTTATAAATATTTATCAAAATGCATACCACATTATAGCCATGTGTATTATGCTTTATGAATGCATTATGTAGTTCTCATCTATGATGCATTATAGATACCTTTATAATGCATTATTATTGTCGGTATAAGGATTAAGGATGCTTTGTACTGGATTATAAAGGTATCTATAGTGCATTATAGATGAGAGCGTCATAAGGCAGTCATAAAGCATTATAAACATGCCTATAGTGTGTTACAAATATTTAATAAATATTTATATCCATGTTTATAATGCTTTATAGATGCATTATAATGCATTATGAATGTGTTTATAAATGCTCAATAACATGGCCTTAAGTACAGTGTTAGTTTTCCTGACTGGGGATTTTGTATATTTCAACATGTCACCATCAGCTTTTTAAGTGTCTCTTGCTGCTGCTACCTACTCAGACCTGACCCGCACAAAGACTATGGATTTACAATCCAGCTGCATTGTACCTCCTGGCTGCAGGAACCCTGCAGACTGCGGTGTTCCTTAAGCATGTTGTTGACCATGTGCCAGTGGACTGTTACAGTATGTAACAGCATCCTGGTTAGTTACCAGTATCAGGCTAGAACGAGGTAGGCAAGTGATATGTGGCTCACCTGTTCAAATAGTCAACAGAGCGATGTCACCATTGGGCCTTTGTACAAGGCCCTTAACCCCCAAATGCTCCAGGGACTGGCTGATACTGCTTTCCCCTCAAAAGTGTTACTGTGTCTCCTAAATATGTGTATCATGTGTGTTTATAATAATGTAAATATAGAGGAAAAACAAAATATAGAATGTACACCAACACTGGGCACTGGGTCTGAGATATCCATCAACCCCTTATCAAAAAAGAGGAGCGGGGACAGACAAGAGGTTGTGGGTGGACATTTCCAAAAAAGGGAGCTGAAGTTAGATGTATCTGACACAGCGATTATGACATCGTAACTACAGCATCATCTCCCCCGATTCGGCATCTCGTGAACAAGGCCTCCCTGACATCCCCACTACTCTGGAGCAGATGGTAATTAATCACCTCAGCTCCCCCCCCCCACTCCCCCACCCCTTGCATCTTTTAGGAGTGCAGTTTGCTCCTTTTTTTTTACATTTGAAAGCATCTGTTTAAGCTTTCTGACAGCATGAGGAGCAGGATCTGTAGAAGGGCAAGATTTTGCTTATCATCTAGGAATGGGCTCCTGGATCAAATTACTTGTGTGAAAGTCACTGTAAAGTATCCATTAGACATACTTTGGGGCATGAAATAAGCCGGGACACAGATAAACGGCATATCCAGTCATGGCAACTCAATACTTGACCTGCCAGCGTGTCAGGAAATGGATACTAGTCAACGGATTCCCCAAACAGCTGCTAGCGGCCAGCTGCTAGCAGGTTTTATCCTAGCGATCGGACCCCCACCATAAGGAGGGGACTGGCAACTGCCAATGACAACCGACTGCAGCCGTCTGTAAGGGGTACAGTAGCACTCCAATGCTGTAAGATACCAAGTTCACTGTCCTGCTCACAAGCCTAGTGCACAGGAGTTTGTGAGTCCTCCAGGGAAGGGAAAAAGTTGAAGGTCAGTGATTCACCCAAAAGACAAATAGAAGGTTCACTTCACTGCCTGCTTCAGATCAGCATTTACACACTCCATTGTCAACAAGGACACAGGAAAGGCAGAGATTACACTGAGATTGATATAAGTGTACCGTAGTAAGGCTGAAGAGCCCATATATGGTCACTGAATCAAATCCCTGGGCAGAGTGATGTCACCGTTGGGCCCTTAAGCGACAGTCTGACCCTGCTTTCTCAAAAAAGTTTAGATAAAAGCATTTGTTAAATAAATAAAATGAAAATGTAAGATGAAAAGCCGCTTGTTGTACGAGAACTGGAGGAAGGAGAGAAGCCGGACTGGGATAAGCTAGTGTTATACTGCGAGCGTCTCAGTGTCACGATACATTATGAGGAGCAATTTCAGTCAAAGTGCTGGTAGCAACTCTGAAGCATCTACAGCAGGAATGACACACCTGCATCAACAGCTAAGCTGTAAACCTGTGGTCCATGTGGCTTAGGATGAAAGCATCTGAGGGGAAGAGGCATAGATAGAAAAAGTTAAACACCGCATTTGCGACTGGATGTGCATCTGCAGTCAACACTTGAGTCACTGATAGAAGACTGCTTGGAAAACTGCCGTAGGCATGTGCAGCATTTGGGTGTACAAACAGAATAAACTGTGAAAACAGGTATCACGGGATAACTTTTCACAAGTAAGTGGCAATTTCATTGTATTTTACTGATTTGTTAGTAAATGAACATGAACTGTCACTTCAGACTATCCTGAAAATGACCTGACACCATCATGGTGATGGCTACCTAACGAAAACATAACATTATGAGTAATTGTTAAAGAACTACGGAACTAAAGGTAAACATGATATTTACTTAACAATGTCCTCATTCACTGTATAGTTTACGTTACATAAAATTGACAGCTGGAATGTGTTTGCGCTCATGAGGTTATAAACAATAACTAGCCTAAATCATGGTGCTAGCTTAATGTGCTAGCTGCACCATTCATCCACATACCAGAAGTAATTTTAACATATTGTTTTTTGTCAAAGGTTCCCCAAAGGTCCTGGATTAAAGAAAGCGCAGGCCATAGCTGGCCGATGGAAAGATTTTGAGCCTAATGATACCACAGTTCTCTGTAGCTGTGATCAAAGCAGATGATTTTGACAGAAATGAGCAAATTGAGTGTCTGAAGGAAAGTGTGATCCCTTCTTTTTGCTTACTTTCCAGACCATCTGAACAAGGTTAGCATATAAAATAATTCAAATTAATCGTAATGATAAGCATACAGATGATCTCATTCTAATGTAACTGGAATTACCACTAAACCTGAGACTGAAAGTAAATGTCCCTTTTAGATTGTTCTAATATGGATATTCTGGTTATCACCAAACCATTGTTGTGAGCGGGGTTATTTTTTATTCCTTTTAATCTGTATATAGTTATTGTCACATTGTTTCATTAAAATATTTTAACTTAACTGCCCTGCCCTTTCACATAAGGCAAATAGACTACCAAATGGGAAATTTAATTTGTCAAATTAAGTTTCATTGTTCCAGATATCATTTTGGTAAAATTATAAGTAAACATTACATATAGAGTAACTTGCATCTATTAATTGTTAGATGTAACAACAAAACTGAATTTGGCATCACTGTTTTTTCATTCTGAGCACGTACATGTATGTAATTTCTAGATTATATGTAGTATTGTAATGTCGTATTATATTATGGAATTGTACTATTAGGCCTATTATACAGTATGTCTATATCTAAAGTGAAGATTAATGATTATTACAATAAAATACTTGTGACATTACTGTCATGCCCCACTCGTCCGATCCTCCCGTGTGCCACGCCCCCTCATCTACCCTGTGATGATTCCCCATGTTCACCAGCTGTTTCCTGTTGCTGTCATTAGTTCAATGTATTTACTCCACGTTTCAATTTGTTTCCCGTCCGATCATTAACGTTACGTGTGCTTTGGAGTATGTTACCCTGCAAATAAACCCCTCTTGTTCGTATCCACGGTTTCCCTGTGCCGATCGTGTCTCGGGTTGCATGGATGTTCTTCTCTTAAATGGGGCCTGGGAATCAAAAATTGTGTAGCCTACATTTTCGAGAGGAAATTGTTCATGTTTTGGTAGAAAGCATTTAAGTTACAAACGAGGAGAGGCCATTCGGCCCATCAAGCTCGTTTGGGGAGAACTTAACTAATAGCTCAGAGTTGTTAAAATCTTATCTAGTTC
>JAODJU010000001.1:51858050-51872617 GCA_026776725.1 Gnathonemus echidnorhynchus | reverse complement strand
GGAGGGGGTTCGGGTGATAATACGGGCAGCTGAATTTTGAACCAATTGAAGCTTATGAAGGGATTTCTTAAAGAGATCAAAGAGGAGAGAATTGCAGTAATCCAAGCAAAAAGTATGTAAATGTTTTTTTATAATAATTAATAAAAATATGCCTTTTTAAAAACAGTAGATGTACTTTACTGATGCAAATGCTGGCTGCTGCAGTAAGCGTGAACTTGGGAAATAATAACAGCAACATTGTGATGTACCGCGGAACCGCCAAAATACCGTGATATAAATTTTTGGTCATACCACCCAGCACTACCGCAAAATTTATTGTGGGGGACTTGCTCTGATCTGCAGATTTCATGGTAGGTATGTATATGTGGTGGACCTGCATGGGCAAAATTCCAGCCCTGCTTTGCAGGGGTATGTTCTCCTTTGATGAATGTCATGCCTACACAGGGTTTCCTTGACTTTCCGCTCTGTCAGTAAAGTTGACCGGCACTAAGCACAGCTGCGGAGGAGGTGGGTGTGGAGCCTGCACTGTGATGGTGTCCCGCTACGAACCTCGGACAAAGACCATCACGTATCCTGCCTTGTTCCCAGAGCTGTGCCTTATTTTGGGGGGATCTGCTGTTTACCTTGGCTGATTTTCAACGTCACACATGGTTTTTAGTCTGATATGCAGTTAGATCTTACTCGGACAATAAGATTTGGCTGGTCATATTTGTGGAGATCATTTGCATGTTATTGAAGTGGCGTATTACTGGACCTCACTGACCAGTGGCAGTAAGGTTAGCTGGCAGTCAGCAGCTCGTCACATGTGACCGTGTTCATAGTCTCATCCGTTTTCTCATAGCATGCATTAGCCAGGCCTCGTTATGTTCGTAATCCACTCAGAGTGAATTGGCCCCATGCTCTCTACACTCTTTCTGTTACATGCATCATTGCCAGGTGGCGCCACTGAAGCATTGGGCTTCCTTTACTCAGCAGGCATTTTTCCGCCAATGCATGCCTGCTGCCCGTGTGCCAACTTCACCTGGCCGCGGTGACCACTACGGAAGGTCTCGGCAGCTGCAGGACCAGGATCCATGCAGTGCAGGTGGGCGCAGAGCTGTTCTTGCTCTCAAATCCATACGGCCAAAGGATCTGATACCACCAGTGCCCTGCGCTAATATTTCTGTATAGTATTGATATTTGTTTATGGTTTATAAAATAACTAAATATAAAATATGTGTGAACATATATTTATATGTTCAACTTCATTTCAGCCGTACCCACCAGAGATATGTGTCTGAGAAGAATGAAGCGTGTGTTTGACATACAGTATAGGGGCCTCCACAGGTCACGCTTCTGCTCCCCCAGGGACCTCACTCACCCCCCAGGATACCCTCCTGCCCCTACACAGACCTCACCCCTCTTCCCCCCCAGAACATGCTTCTGCCCCCACGGGGACCTCACTCACTCCTGGGGATACACTCCTAATCTCACAGAGACCTCACTTACCCCCCAGGACATGTTCCTGCCCTTACGGAGACCTCACTCACCCTCCAGGGATTTCACTCACCTCTTTTGCTCTCATTGTGACTACAGGAGCGCATAGCAAAGGCCCATGGCTCCCAGTGTGGCTTCTGTACCCCAGGGATGGTGATGTCCATGTACGCCCTGCTGAGGACTCGGCCCCAGCCCACTTTGGATGACATCATAGAGGCCCTTGGGGGTAACCTGACCCCACTCCCCCCCAGAAACATCCATATCGTAACACTCAGATACTGAATGCTGACCTCCCATCTTTCCCCCATGTTTGACAGGTAACCTGTGTCGTTGCACTGGGTACCGTCCCATCATTGATGGCTTCAGGACGTTTTGCAGGGTGAGGTTAAGCTCCTGATCTGCTTCTCACTGATCAAAATGAAGGTAGGATTAGCAGCTTGAATAATTATGATTAATAAGGTCTCTCCACAGGCTTCTGACTGCTGTCAGGCCAACAGCATGGAGGGATGTTCTGCGAATGGACAATCTGCAAATGACAAAAATGTGAGTAATAACTGACCTTTGTCGCTATGAATGTCATTCCTGTGGGTTCATAGCATCACGATGGTTGGATATAGATTTTCGCCTAATGTATGCTTATTTTTGAAAAAGGTTTCCAAATTCTTGAATGGAGGAATTTGAAAGGACATTGTTTATCCAGTGGTTAATGCAATATTTTTTTCCTCTCTAGGGTGCTCCTGAGTTGTTCTGCAAGGATGACTTTAGACCTCTTGACCCTACACAGGAGCTGATCTTTCCTCCAGAGCTTATCGTAAGGACAGCAAGGCATTTTTGGGGATGATTTATAAAGTGAGAGCTGCTCATCCTCCTTGCAGAAAATGTAAATAAAGGTTTAGAGCACAATCACTGCAGTGAGTTATTTTCAAAAGAACTTGGTATTGTTGGCACTATTTGGCACTGATGAAGCAGCAGTGAGGAGTTTGGCTTTAATGTTGGTGTCCATAGTGATCGTGCTGGTCTACAGGTGGCATTTCACATGAATTGAAGTGGGCTCTCTGTGGATCCCCAGGTCTCTCTGCCTCTTCCAAGTGAAATTAAGTCCTGCAGGTCTGAATGTTTCTTATCCTCATTATTATTCTGACACTCCTGCGTATTCCTCCCCATCGCAGCTCATTGCCGAGTCCCAGAGGCCAATCACACAGACTTTTCAAGGGGAGCAGACCACCTGGGTGTCCCCTGTATCCCTGGAAGAGCTGGTCCAGCTCAAAGGCAGATACCCCGAGGCCCCACTTGTCTTAGGGAACACTAATGTCGGTAAGTCCATCTGGGTCTTCAGAGGTGAATAATTCCAGTCCAGAAAGTAAAAATCTAGAACAAGACTTTGCTTCAACCAACCAGTTGAGTATAAAGAGTCATATTCCCAGAGTACTCAGCTGGTTGGTTGAAACAAAATCTTGTTCTGGATTTTTACTTTCTGGACCTGAACTATCCACCTCTAATATACAGTATATATAAACAACTGCATCATATACTGTTCTCCTGGCCAGAGGATATCAGTCCAGCATCTTCTCTGTCATAGTCAATGTTTTGCAGCATTATATTATGGGTGAGAGTTGACCACCAAAATCTGCTTTCCTCAATAAGGTCCAAGCATGAAATTTAAAGGTTCTCGGCACCCTGTGATCATCTGTCCTACCAGAGTCTCAGAGCTCTACGACATCACTCACACTCCACAGGGTGAGCCTTCCGTAGCGCCCCCCCCCCACCCCCCCCCCCATTGTCAGCCTTCTTCCAGCAGAACAGAGACCTTAAAACTTGATCTACACTCCCCTGTGTCTGACCGTGCAGGCGTATGGGTGGGGGCTGGCTGCACCCTGTCTGCTGTGAAGGCCCTGCTGGAGAAGCTGGTGCTGGAGCTCCCCTTGGAGCAGGTGGAGACCTTCTCAGCCTTGGTCCAACAGCTGGGCCATCTGGGAGGCTGGCAGATCCGTAACGTGGCTGTAAGTGTTTCCTGGCATCCAGGGAGGGAAGGGTGAAGGTCTTTTCCATTACTGGTGCTTTCATAGTGATGTAAATTCTGAGCTCTCTGTAGTTTTCCTGTTTCCAAGAAGTACAGTATGAACATCTGTGTCTGTTCTGTGTATGTGTGTGTGTTTACAAATGTTTCAGTCCGTAGGGGGCAATATTGTCAGCGCCTATCCAAACTCTGACTTGAACCCTGTACTATGTGCTGGAAGATGTCTCCTCAGGATTATCTCACAAGGTTAGTGGCCCTGAGGCTTAAAAAGAGGTGATTTGAGCTGCAACGATAGTCGGCTCACATTTCAGGTCGAAAGATGATTCAGGGCCCCTGTTTCGATACACTCACAATATATTTAACAAAATAAGACTGAAAACACACTAAGATCTAATAGTTCTTATTTATTCCCTTTTAGGCATATATACTGTATATTTTTTTAATAAAAAGCTGTTTGCAAACCATTTCTTTAAGGTTTTCCCTTATTCTGCAGACTCCAGTGCAAAATGCAAATAATAAAATTTCAAAATCATTTTAAGTGACGCTGTTTTTCTTAAAACAAGCAGATCTCTACTTTCTTGAAACTAAAAGGGAAAAATATGAAAAAATCAGAATGTTCTTAATGTATAGACAATGTATAAGACTGAAAACAAACTATGATCTAACACTTATTTGTTCCATTTTAGGCATGTATTGTTTTCAAACCAACAATGCAAAATACAAAAATAAAATCTCAAAACATCTGAGATCATGCCTGTTGCACCCTGTGACTTTAAACACTAATAAATGATTTTGTGCCTTGGTGAATTGTTACACCCCTACAATGTGCATCTTCATATTTTTGAATCACGAAATATCATGCAAGGCGCATTGTTATACCCCTAGAGCTGAACAGCATGGGCAGGTCAATTAAAGCTGGTGATGATGAGGTGTCTTGTAATGTGTGTGATGGCTGTTCTGTCCTATTCCTGCTGTTTATTTGATCAGCACATCCAACATTTTGAAATCAAAGTACAGTAAAACCTTGGATTGCGAGTAACTTGGTCTGCGAGTGTTTTGCAAGACGAGAACAAATTTTGACTAAACTTTAACTTGATAAATGAGCAAGGTCTTGCAATACAAGTATTACATATACGATTTGTCTGCCTAGCGTTACGTGATCACAACTGCGCAGATGGTTCTTCTCTCTCTCTCGTATAGCCAAAATTTAGTAGAAAAGCACCACCTGAATAAGGCCATAGTGCAAGCAATGAAACTTTAACGACAATGCAATGTCACATTTCTGCGAAATCGAAAAGGAGACAAAAGCAGCTGTCATTGTATAGGTTCCTTGTTGAAGTCGCACAAAAAGAAAAAGATTCCAGTGAGCCAACAGATAGCAGTGATTCCGTTAGTTATAGTGAAAGTCGTCCTACAAAATAACCCTCCTCTTCTCCTCCCTCTCGTCTCCCTCACACCATCCACGATTCTTTTCAAAGGTAGAGTGCAGGTTAATTTGTTTTATGTATTTTTACTTTAATCATTTTTATATGAATATTTTTGGGTTGTGGAACAAATCATCAGAGTTTCCATTATTTCTTATGGGAAAATTTGCTTTGATATACAAGTGCTTTGGATCACAAGCACATTTCTGAAATGAATTATGCTCGCAAACCAAGGTACTACTATATTCCTTTAACAAACGACCATTGAAGTTGAATGGCGGATATCTACATTTAGCCAGTGTAAGCTAATAAATTGCTCCAGTAAGCATCCCTGTCTGTGTTCTGTCTACCTAGGAATCTGGGGTTTCAGTGTGATATCATTTCATATCACAATACATATTTTATCAAAAACAAACAAGCCCATCCTTATTAAATGATGCATTTTCCATCCTTAGGGGGAGAAAGGGAAATTCCTATGAATGAAAACTTCTTCACTGGGTTTGGAAAAACTCTGCTGAATCCAGAAGATGTCGTGTTGTCAGTTTTCATCCCAGTTTCCGAAAAGGTAGGAGGTCATTTCAGTAAAATCTCATGCTGTGGTCGTGCTGTCTCCTTTTTTGCTGTGACCCAAGAAACTATCGTAGGTGTTGGTAGATGATGAATAATGTCCAAATGAGGGAGGGATCCTGGGCGCTGTCTTCTTTTTTAAGGCGACTGATTTGATGTAATTCAATAGAAGGACTGAGGCCAATATGAGCGAGAACCTGCTAACTTAAATGTCATAGACCTAATAAGATTTGAGTGATGTTCTCCACTGGCATGCAGAAGAAACAGTGAAAAGTGTTAATACATCAATGTGGAGCTTATTTTCACCTTAATTGGAGACATTAAAAGGGTACGTAGTGGAATATAAAAAAAACCTTGGATCTAGATACATAACAGGTCTTTGCTTTTGTTTGAAAAATTCAAAATTATATCAGTGGGGGGAAAAAAGCTTAATAAAGAATGAAAATTAAAGGGATAGTTTCTCTGAATGTGATTGAAAAAATAATATTCTGCCCAGTATTGGTCGAGGCCCATGTGGCACCCTACACAAGCTTCACCGCCGGTGCCCCCCATATCCGAGACAAAGTGAAATTGGCTGGCTAAGTCAGCACCCCCTTAGAAAATGGGGGCTGTCTGGCACTGGTTCATTCTTCAGAGATCCATGTTACATTATTAATCACTGACCTGGCTGGTCCAGACATCACGAATATCCCTTTGCCTTCCAGGGAGAGTTTGTGAGGGCCTTTCGGCAAGCACCACGGAAAGAGAATGCCCTGGCAACTGTTACCGCAGGGATGCGAGTGAGGTTCAGGCCGGGCACCTGCATGGTGGAGGACCTAAGCATCTTCTATGGAGGTGTTGGGCCCTGCACTGTGGCCACCACCAAAACCTGTCAGCACATCATTGGCAGGTACGTCTATATTTAGCGGAGAGACCCCCAAGTACCATATGGATTTATAAATGCCAAGAATCAGCAGATGGTGTGTGTGACACAATGCTCTCCTTAAAGGCCCTGGAATGAGGAGACCTTGAATGATGCCTACACAGCACTCCTGGAGGAGATCTCCCTCCCGCCCTCTGCTCCAGGGGGAAAGGTGGAGTTTCGAAGAGCTCTCACTCTCAGCTTCCTCTTCAAATTCAACCTCCATGTGCTGCAGAAGCTCAGAGAGATGGTAGGCTGCATTAACCCTGCTTCATATTACTGCAGGCCTCACTTAGCTGTTCATTGTTGGTTAATTCCTGATGTTGGAATAATCACCTTACCTCTAATTATGTATTAACCACTCCTGTGTAACATGGTGCTTTTCAAAGTGCAGGTACACGTTTCATCCAGATGTAGTTGCCAACTTGCATATCTCTTATTCACTATTCTGCATTTACCACAATAATAAATATATTTAGCTTTTCCCTAAATTCAAGCCTTTCCCTAAAATCAAGCCAGTTACATGATTAGGAAGGTTCCTAGTTGGCATTCAGGTTAGTGGAGTAGTACTGCTTTCTGTGATCAAGCTCATTATTAGCAGTTTTGTGAGTGAAATAGCATCATTCACTATCCCTGGGCCTGTTCCCTGTTATAGGGCATCATCCTGGAAGATGTACAAGGAGAAATGGTCAGTGCCATACAGGGTCTGCCTGAACAGCTACAGCCCTGTGTCCAGGAATTCCAGGTCTGTGCAAGCTCTTCTTTTCTCTGTCTACACCTAGACCATGAATGATGGGGAAATTGGGAGCCAGCACTGAGATATACTGTTTTAGGAAGTGCCTCAGGACCAGCCCAGTCTGGACCCCGTGGGACGGCCCCTCATGCACCGGTCAGCCATTAACCAAGCCACGGGTGAAGCAGTGTACTGTGATGACATCGCCAAGGTGCAGGGAGAGCTGTTCATGGTGATCGTTACAAGCACGAGGGCCCGTGCAAACATCATGTTAGTACTATTCCATCTTCTGCGTAGTAGAATGAAAAATGGTACGCTCCATAAATATTTCATCTCGTATACTTTACCCACAACCTAGCTGTTCAGTGATATCAGCCTATATGTTCACTAAACTCATTCATCACATCCAGTGAAATAGATCATTGTCCTTTTACAATAGTGTTTTTTCAAGCATGTGTCCTTACTGGCCCAGAAAATGCTAATGGTCGCTTATTCAATCCACATGATACAAATCATTTACCATTTACCCCCCTAGACCTTGTTGTTGTCCCATAACACAAGGGCATTTGAAGAGCAGGCAGTAGTCTGGGTACAGTATATGCTTCTAAGACGGCCTACATTTTAGTGGGATTGCTTCACAGACATATGAATGCACATTTTTTTTTCTTTTTCTTTTTCAAGCCAGTTAACCACTTATGCCTGAACTCTTCCATACTGCATGGCTGAGTTTTCTATGTTCCCCCCCCCCCCCAACAGTAAAATAGATGACAGTGAAGCTCTTAAACTCCCAGGGGTGGTTGACGTGATCACCGCCAGAGACATCCCCGGCAAATTCCAGTCCTTCTCTGGCACAGACGAGGAAGTGCTGGCGGTCAGCGAGGTACGGATCTGTGACCGCTGGGGTCCTTTAGCGGCTGTTTGGGTCACATGATCTGCGCTCTTTCTTGCACAGATCTGCAGCCACTCCCTTTTCAGATCACAGATCTTTTTTACCTCACAGACAGTCCACCATACAACCACGTTATGCTGTTTTTTTCTCATACCACCTGGAATAAAATGCCTGTGCTTGTTGCTTTCCATTGGGCTTAATGCTGCGCTTCAGATTCAGTTTACCCCAGTTTAAAAGGCCTTTATCTTTGTTCACTCATTTAGCCCAGACTACCTTAAATCCGACAAATTATCCAGCTATGCAAGAAATCCTGCTTTCAGAATTAGGCCCCAGTTCTAATCTGGTTAACTGTTAGCCATTGTTAGCGATATCAGTGGATAACAGCACATTATTTTGTAATTTGTGTCTAAAAACACATGGCAATTCATCCACAGATAGCAGTTGGGCAGTACCGTTGTACGATTGATTTAATGAGCCACAAATAAGACGTAAGTGCTGATAAGCACTATAAAACTATAGCTTTAACTTCTGTTGATAAGGGGTGCGGTCATCTTGAATTCTGAGGTCGGGGTTGTGCTGATTCCGCTAAGTTAACGAGTCAGAATTCAAATTTCAGAGGACGTTCCAGTTGAAATTTCCAGCTAGGAACCTGGAATTTCTGTGTTATGAATTCAAATGGAACACAGTATTAGAGAGCCTTGTGGTGCATTATGGGTTCTGTAGTTTTTCTTTTTGGATGCCCTTCAGGTGACTTGTGTAGGTCAGATGGTGTGTGCCGTGGTTGCAGACACTAAGGAGCACGCCAAGCAGGGCGCCGCGGCCATGAAGGTGGATTACAAGGACATACCAGGCCCGGTGTTCACCATCGAGGTCTGTGAAGCCAAATGAATGTTGATGATTTTAGCATTAGCATCTCTGCCAATGCAGGGTATCCTTGTAGATGGTGCTACAGGCCGTAATTATAGTGCTGTGTCCTATCTGATGAAGCTCTATTTTTTTAATAATTTGTTTTGTAGTGATGTATGCAAATTACTATGCATTAATAATCATGCTCTATATCATTCTCCTCCTTTGGATTGTAGGAAGCCATTGAGAAGCGTTCATTCTTTGAGCCTCAGAGGATGATCGAAAGAGGCAACGTTACAGAAGCGTTTGAAAAGACCGACCAAGTATTTGAAGGTTTGTGAGTGTAAAAGTGGAAAGCAGATTCTCATAACATGCATGACCTCTGGCGAGTAAGTGAGCAGATCTGCTGATCCACTCTGTTCCTCAGGAGAGATCCACTTAGGGGGACAGGAGCATTTCTATATGGAGACCCAGAGTATGATTGTAGTTCCATCAAGAGAAGAGAAAGAGCTGAAAGTCTACTTGTCCTCTCAACATCCAACATACGCCCAGGTAATCCATCACCTTGACAGCTGTGTCCTGCTTGTATCTCAGTGTTGTACATCTTCATGTCTCTAGTGATGTAAATGAGCTCACTGAAATCACTGATGTGGAAAAGACCTTGCAGCATGGCCTAAATCACAGGCAGTGGTCTTCAGAATCAGAGTAGTGAATTTCCATTAGTTTTGCCTGCTCATTTTGTCTGTTTTTTTTGTCTGGCAGGAATCCATCGCAGAAACGCTGGGAATCCCGTCAAACCGCGTGTCCTGTCACGTGAAACGAGTTGGCGGGGCATTCGGTGGCAAAGTCACGAAGACGGCCATGATGGCATCCATCACAGCAGTGGCTGCATGGAAGTGAGAGCCGGAGACAGACCGGACAGAAAGTCAATAAATCTTATGATGCATATGCTAGGGAGTGCATTTTCAGCTATTTAGCACTTTCAGCACTCATGCCGTTTTGTTTGTTTGTGCTGTGACAGTGCTAGTCCTTGTTATACAATGACATTCAGCCAATGGCAATAATTACCCCAAACAAGTCAGCTATGTGCTTCCTGGGATAGGCTCCAGGCTCACCATGTCCCTGAAATTGTAATGCGGTTGCTAGATGAAATGTGCTCAGATCAGCTATCTTTTGAATGGCTGCTCCATTGAGGACGGGAAGGGCAGTGCGCTGTGTGCTCGAGCGAGGGGATGACATGCTGATCACGGGGGCTCGCCATCCTGTGCTGGGCAAGTACAAGGTGAAGCCTCATACCTACATGCTTATGTTCTACACACAGAAATACGAATGGTCACTAGCTATTCATAATAATGGCCCTTACTTACCTGCTTCTTCTTCATATTGCTATCACTAGGAATGTAAATTAGCTAAAGTAATTGGAGTTGGCTAGCTTGCTTGAGGGTAGTATCAAGTGTGCTCCTGGGACAGATCTGTATTGTTTTTAGAAGAAGAACTTCATCCTCCTGGTCAGAGGTGGACATTTCAGGTCCAGAAAGTACAAATCCAGACCAGGATTTTGTTTCAACCAACCAGCTGAGTACTCTCTTACTGTGACTCTTTATGCTCAACTGGTTGGTTGAAACTAAATCACGGTCTGGATTTGTACTTTCTGGACCTGAAATTTCCACCTCTGCTCCTGGTCAATGTTTGGTCAGTGGGGGATTCATTCTTCTGTGTTCTCAGGTGGGTTTCATGAATGATGGGAAGATCATCGCAGCTGATTTGCAGTACTACAGTAATGCAGGACACACAGCAGATGAGTCCATCTTCGTGAGTCTTTCTAGGATTGTTCATAAAACTCCCCAAGTGCCTGATTGGTTCATCCTTCATTCTTTATGTGATAGTACAGCTGTCAGCCGCTTGTCTTTCTTGTCCAGGAAAGCTCATGGTTCCTATTGGTGTTAGTAAAACAGCCCATTTTCTAACTTGTTATTGGCTTCATGCTTATCCAGGTGATTGAGAAGATAATCCTGCACATGGACAATGTTTACAATATCCCCAACTTGCGCGGTTGGGGCATGGCTTGCAAGACCAACCTGCCTTCCAACACGGCATTCCGGGGCTTTGGCGTGCCCCAGACCCTGCTGGTCGTGGAGAACATGGTCAACGACGTCGCCATAAAGTTAGGCCGCACAGCTGAAGAGGTAAGCGAGTCAGCCAATGTGAAGCTCGTAGGTATGTCCTATGGAACACAAGGCCTTAAGGATGATCCCCATGTGTCTCTAGATACGAGAGAAGAACATGTACAAGGGACAGTCTCTTACTCACTACAAGATGGAGTTTGACCCCCAAAATCTGCATCGCTGTTGGGACGAGTGTTTGGAGAAGGCCAACTACCACAGCCGGCGTGCCGCCATCACCAAGTACAACGAGGGTAGCCGCTACAAAAAGAAGGGCTTGGCCATCATCCCCATAAAGTATGGTATCGCCTTTACAGAGGGATTTCTCAACCAGGTGAGCCACTTGAAAAACCAGTGATATTGTCTGCTGATCTTTACCATGAAGCACGTCCATTAGATCCAGTTGAACCCCTTTTCCAAAATCACCATGCATGACCAGCTTACATGAGTGACCATTAGGGACTTGAGGCACCATCACTTGGAAAATCTGCAGCATTTGAACATCCCTGAAACACAGCACCCTCTCCTCATAGCATGGTTCTTCAGAATCCATTTCCATGTGTGGTTACAATGCATTTTATTTCCAAAATGTTCTTTAAGGCCGCTGCTCTGGTCCACATCTACAAGGATGGCTCTGTTTTGCTGAGTCACGGAGGAACAGAAATGGGCCAGGGCCTTCACACTAAGATGCAGCAGGTAGGCAGTTAAATACTTTGATGGCTGTTAAACGGGCATCGTAAAAATAAGTGAGAGGTTGTTGCCGTGCTTTTTGGCAGGTGGCAAGCCGAGAGCTCCAAATTCCAGCATCTTTGATCCACATATCTGAGACCAGCACCAACACAGTGCCCAACACATGCCCCTCCGCCGCGTCTTTTGGCACTGACGCCAACGGCATGGCTGTCAAGGTATGTTGCTGAGGAGTCCTGTGGGGAGAGATCAGGGAGCCTGATCAGATTTTAGTACTCGACAGCCCACATGGGCTCCGACCAGCACTACAACACACCTTCGGTGTCATTTTAGGAGGCCTGTCAGAAACTTCGCCAAAGACTTGAGCCCATCATTAAAGAGAACCCAAAAGGCACCTGGTCCAGCTGGGTAAGGTCACAGGACACAGGACAGTCTGAAATCTCTCATTCTTTATTTTTAGTTCAACTACCCTATTTCAAAGACTGTCATAAACATTTTAATCCACGTTGCTGTTATAAATAATTTTTTGGCATGTTTTGTCATTGAGCCTCTGCTGATCTTTTCCCCTCTTTTTCACCTTTTTTTCCATTTCATCAGATCATGAAAGCTTTCCTTCAGAAGATCAGTCTCTCAGCTACCGGATTCTACAGGTAACCTTTCAGAACATCCTTCTAAATTAGTTTTGAACATTAAAGGGGGCTAAATCTGTGTCCTGGGTGGCCAAGAGTACAGACTCAAAGGGGCGCCATTCTACAGGGGTCACGACCTCTACATGAACTGGGAGAAGCAAGAGGGGCAGCCGTATGCCTATTTTGTCTACGGGGTCTGCTGCAGCGAGGTGGAGGTGGATTGCCTCACCGGGGATTACCGGGTAATCTGTGACAACTCTCACACCTCTGCTGGCAGTTATATGGCACAGTGAGGGTGTTCAGTGATCTGTTTTTTGGTAATTATTTCCTCCAGACCCTCAGGACAGACATTGTCGTGGATATGGGAAAAAGTATCAACCCCTCTATTGACATCGGCCAGGTATGGTTTTGCCTTGTTATCTGGGAGCTTTTAAATTGGTCATCTGAAAGTGGGCCCAGGGGTGGCCCACTTCAGCTCCCACCCCAAAATGTGTCAAAAACTAAATTAATAGCTAGTGAGTAAAGTCAGAAGATTGTAGTTAGCTAGATGGTTACTAGAACATGCTACTTCAGCATCACCTAAATAAGGAATGTGTTTTAGTGTAGTGGCTGATTGTGGCCAACAGGGGGCCTTGCGGTTTTGAGTGGTGGTAAACACTGCTGCTGACTGGGCCTCCTAAAAAGCCAGATGAGGGGACGGGTAGATTGTGCCTGGCAGCTGGGTTAGGCAGCAGGCCGCAGCCCGTTCTTTATAATGTTCTCTGCTCCTTCAGATCGAGGGCGCCTTCACCCAAGGCCTGGGTCTCTTCACCATGGAGGAGCTCAAGTTCTCCCCCTCTGGGGTACTCCACACCCGGGGACCCTCCCAATACAAGATCCCTGCGCTGTGTGACATGCCCTTGCAACTTAATGTCCACCTGCTGGCCGGCTCAGGAAATGCACATGCCATCTACTCCTCCAAGGTCAGCATGTGCCTTTCATCAGGGTCAGTCTCAGGTATAGATGGTCTATATTTACTTTTAAAAACATGGATGAATCATCCTCAGCCTGCGTAGTACAGCCAGCATACACAAGAGCAGGCCAGAAGCTGGGCATGGCCATGCAGGAATCATACAATGCAGTACTGTGGCCCAGCAGCAGATGGCAGCAGAGTCCAGTAACGGCCACTTGCGAATCTGGTTTTATTCCTGTGTAGAGTTACAGTTTTGAGGACCGGCATCCCATCCAGGGCGTACCCCTGCCTGGGGTAGGCTACAGGCTTCCCCCCTCCCTCAGCAGTTAGAAGACGGTTGTATGGCTCCAGTTTTAATGATAAATTAAGTTTGCTGGCTACCTCATTGCAGGGTATTGGTGAGCCCACTCTTTTCTTGGGAAGCTCCGTGTTCTTCGCCATCAAAGACGCCGTGGCGGCCTCACGGCAGGAGGCGGGGCTAAGCGGGCCCTTTCAGCTAGACAGCCCTGCCACCCCAGACAGGACATGTCTGGCATGCGCTACCCGCTTTGCTCAGATGGTGAGTAAACATCGGGGCCACGTAAAATGGTCCATCTTCAGTCCATGTTGTCTTGATGCAAACCTGCCACTGCTTCTATTCCAGGTGCCACCCAGCGACCCAGAATCTTCGCAGCCCTGGGCAATTAACGTGTGACAGGCCCCATGAGTCCCCAACAAGGAAAAAAATGTGATATCTCTCCACAATCACTGCTGATTAACATGAAAATTGCACGGTCTTAAAAATCCCAAATGAGAGGCAGTGGTGAAATGTAACAAAGTATTTGTACTTCGTTACTATACTTAAGTACATTGTTACGTATCTGTACTTTACTTAAGTAAAAATTATAATGCATACTTTTTATTTTACTCCATTATATTTTGCGGCAATTATCTGTACTTTCTACTCCACTACATTTCTACAATCTATGCCGTTAGTCATTACATTTTATGAACACAATTTCCTCAAAATCTTGCATGAAAAAATAGTTACAGTAGCCTATTGCGTTCTGGCGTTGTTTGCCATTTCCTACCAATCAGGTGGCTTTATTAGCTCCAGTGATGGCAGAGCGCGTGTCAGTTAGCAGCACGAGCTGGTAGACTGGCTTGATTTCAAGAAGACCAGACATTCAACATGGACCCAGAGCCAACATCGACTGAGCGTGAGCACGAGCCCTGCAGCTCTGAATCAGAAAGAAATCCTTGGCCGTATTTAAGAAAGTTATTTGAGTTCAAAGGAGCAAAGAA
>JAODJU010000001.1:51826381-51851898 GCA_026776725.1 Gnathonemus echidnorhynchus | reverse complement strand
TGTCATAGTTAGCATTAGCATTTTTCCCATTGAAATGAATGAGCGGTCCCCATAAGGATATGTTTACCCTACATGTGTGCGTGCGTGTGTGTGTGTCTGTGTGTGAGCCAATCCCAGTCTCACGGATCTACTTCACTACAAACTTACCTGAAAAGGCAACTGATATGTGTTGGTTGGACGGATGGATGAATGGATGGATGGATGGATGGATGGATGGATGCACAGACATAGATTCCCATGTACCCCCATTCACCCTGAATACACAGGAGGGGAGGTGACTCACCGTCGTGTTGTAGACGTGACTCATAAAGCCTCGCTCCTGGAGCCCCGAGTCGTAATACTGCCATCATCATACCACAATGATGCCTCTGTGCCGAAATCCAGGGAAAAGTTTTGATTGGACACACCCAGGTTGCCTATTCCAATTCTTATGATTAATTTGTTTAGTTGAACAGAAGATACTATCTTTAAAAATACATAAACATTATCTTTAATGATTAATTTATCCAGCTATTATGGTAAAGGAAAAGTGGTAAAAGATCTAGTTATTGGTAACAATGTACAGTGTAACAGTGTATCAATTATTTAGCAAAGATTTTGAGTATTTTATAATGTTAAAGAAAAAGACAACTGAATGTAGATCATGAGGAAGAAAATAAACTCCTGAACTTTGTGTTATGCAACATGGGTTTGAATGTACTGGCTGGTGGCAGCGTTGGAAGTGAAACACCCACACGTTCTGGGCAAGCCAATGCAAATATGGAATGGGGCGTAGGCTGCTGATGCAAACCATCCCCATGGGCAAATCCAACTGGTCTGGTAACAGTGTGCCTGCGGGTAAAGTGACCAGAGGAGCTTTACCATGCTGAACAACTTGGCAGAGGTTAAAAGGAGAAGGTCTATAGGATGCCATAGAGCTGTTTATCATGAAAGCTCTGCTTATGATCTGCTTATGACCGTATTGATTTTTTAATGAAATTGCTCTGTTCTCATTGACGAACAGTTCCGGGCAGATGATCTACGGGTGAGTGACCCTTTTAGTGCCATTTTGGGACTTGCAAGGACACAAATGGGAAGATTAAATAAACTTTGCAGGCCTTAAGACTTGATGGGTGTTGGGAATGGGGTGTGATGTGGCTGAGGTGTATGGCCATTGCCATGGTGAACTGAAGCATGAGGCATTAATTTGGGATGGGGGCTTTACTATGCTGTTGTCCTCTCTTTGGGGTTCCAGATGTGATTCCCTTTAACTTTCACTTTAATGCGATTAATGATCAGATTACAGTTAAAAATGATACAATGCGGGCACATTGCAAAGGCCTACGAAGAACTTGTAATGTATCTGCTCATTGGGAAATTAGCCCAGTGTCCACCTTCCAGCAGCCAACATCTGTGTGGGAATGTTTATCCCCAGTAAGCCAAATGATATGTTGCCTCCACAAAGGATGTGAAAACCTGCAGAGGCACGAGGCTGGACAGACCCGTCGCTACGAGTCCAAGGCATGACTCATGCCAATGAATAGCAGCTTGAACCCTCCAGTGACTGGCTGGTACCCAGCACTTTCCTGTAATTGTTTAAACTCCCTGACTGCACATGCATATGCCAGAAAAGAAAATTACTATGTTACTCTCCTGTAATTTCAGTTCATTTTCATAAGATACCCAAAAAATATGACAGGGTTAGATTAGTGTAAGAGTAATATTTATAGTAATAGTTAGTAATAGTTACAGCACTTGAATATAGCTGGAGTCAAGTTTAATACATCATACTGTGGTGTTTATAATGCATATTATACGCCCAAGAGAACTTTCAAAGACTGGCTCTCTGTGATAGTTTTAGTCAAAATATCCATGTTGAACTCATGATGATTTGAGGGGAAGGTAGGTCATCACTCACAGTTCAGTGGGATCATCTACCTGTCCCCTTCATTGGCCTGGGGCTGACTCCTCACATCCATCGGAGAAGTAGCTAAAGTGACATGACTTGGGTTGTATCTTTGGTTATGCTTGTATGTTATAGTCCAGAGTGGGTTTGTTTATCCTGTGGCGCCATTAAAAAAGTCACTTTGGGGCCCCAGAATAAATAGCTAGTGAATAGAGTCGTCAGAAGATGGTAGCTAGCTAGCAGATTAGCAGAACATGCTGCTTTGCATCTCTCCCCAAGCAAATGCATGGTTTGAGTGGTGGTAAACACCACTGCTGGCTACAGTAAACACCAGCCTGACAGTGGATTAGCACTGGATGCCATTACCATTCAGGCCCCTTAGGGTGGGGCAATTGGACCTAAAGGATCTCCACTTTTGAGTTAAGCAGATGAGGTCAGCCATAATTTAGCTCAGCTGATACTGACATCATCCTTTAGAGATGTGATTCAGGCAAGCAAAGCGGTTCAGTATTTCATTCTGTTTGTGCTGAGACGATAGCATGACACGGCAAACTGGCCCTTTGTTCACAGGGACAGGCTTGCTCAGCATCATATTACACTCACAAATTTAGTGCATGATTATACTTCACTGTTAGGGCAGTAGGGAAAACATTCACATCTGATATTCAAGAATTAAGAAAACATTCATTACACAAAGTTTCCTAGTGATAAATGAAGTAAGCAGTATGTAGACTTGTAGCAGTAGGATCCAGATGACAATGAAGGGCTAAAATGTGTTGACAGTGTTATTCGACAGTGTAGTTATGCACCAGGCAGTAAATGCAACATGTCCCAACAGAAAGCTGGCTATGTGACGCCTCACCTGGAATAAATACCCAGAATTTTGCAAAGTAGTCATGGCCCTCACACCTGGAGTACTTCCTCTCTACAGTATGTATGGGAAACTGAGCTCTCACCTTCATGCCATTTTATTTAGTAGACACTTTTGTCCAAAGCAACATACATTTGTGAGAACACATAGTCAAACAGTCCCTGGAGCAATTAGGGGTTTAGGGCCTTGCTCACTGCAAAGTCACTCTGCTGACCCTGTGATTTGAACCAACAACCTTCCAATCACAGACACAGCATCCTAATCCACTGATCAATGAATTGTGAAATAAACATATATTATATAATAAATGAAACACACTAAAAGCTAGAGACTTACAGGATTTGTGTTTAATTATCCATGTGGCTCTTCTTAAAGTAGCTAAAAAGCATCTTTAACTAAAGTAGGATGCCTCATTCTGGTATGCAAGGCAGACTCTGGTGGACACTTTAAAACTCCAGTATCTCACCTCATAAAAGGCCGTGAAATTACTTTGAAGAGTAGCTTCTGTATTGGATGTGATTTAAGTGGATACCCACATCTGTCATTTAGCTTGACTGGGAGTGCGGGGGGGGGGGGGAGTGGATTTCACTACAATGTTTTGCGCAAAAGATGGATTGTGTTTACCTCTTAGTCATTGAGGGTGACTTTGTGTTACAGGGCACCATAAATCATATTGCATGTCTTGTATTGATTGCGCTTTGCAAACATTGTGTACAACAGTATATTCAGGATGTCATCAGAAAAAAAACATTCAGGAAGAAAATCATCAACCCTCCTCAAATTCAGGCCAAATAAAGGAAGCTTTAGAGGGCAAGAGTTTTTACATTAAAAATCTGTCGGAACAAGGCTTTGCCAAGAAGTTCAGAGTAACTCAAAGACCAGAGTATGAACAAGCTCTTAACTCACAGACAGAAAGACAGTATCAATATACTTCTGAGAGCAATGTTCACATCCTCATTTCCCTCTGATTGCAAAGGTCAGTCATAAAGCCTGACATCCAAGCAGCTTCACAGGCCATTATTTCTGAAGGCTGTGGCAGCAAGATAACAGCTTCCACCAAGAATTAACAGCTAGAAATTGCATTTTGTTGGATAAGAGAGTGGGAGGGCAATCGGTACAATAAAGCTTTGTTTCACCAAGAGCACAATTACAGTCTGGCAAAATGCAGAGAAGCTACAAGCTCAGATGAAACTAAACTCCCCATTTAGGCCCATAAAAGCCACCGTGTCTGTACTCTGGATTTACGTGTGACAGGTCGCTACGCCACTTAGACTGACGCGAAAGAGCAGAGGAAAGTATGTTGCCAAGGGTCTGGTGCTGTAGCCAATGAGGAAACAGCAATGGGGTCCCAGAGCCCCTACCCCAAGTCACCAGATGCTTTACCGGATCAGCACCTTTGCATCTACACTAATTTCTGTGCCTCTGCGGCCTCACATCTCCAGGGCTGTGGGTTTGATAACAGATTTGAAGAAGAAGAATAACAATTGTTATTATCGTTATCATTATTATTAATAGTGTGCAAATTAAAATTTAATAAATACAATGAATAATACAGTAATTACTACTGTTAGATGCAGTAAAAGTTACATATACACTATGACTAATGTGGTGTGGTAATCCAGCCATATCATGAGAATGAATGTTATGTGGATGTTGATGACGTAATGTGTGACTTTCAGCTTTCTTGGAATGTGGTTATATATACCCTGAACTATGTGTAGTAGGATACTGGACCTTTCCTCAAGAAGCAAAGCCTCCAGTTTGTTATCCTTGTGTTATGAAAGCTCACCTGATGTTTTTTTTTTTAACAGGGTGTATGGGAACATCATGCTGCACCTGCTCCAGTAAAAGGGCTTCATATTGCTTGGCCATTATACGACTATGTAGAGCTGTCATTGGGCTTAAAGACTCCCCTAAGATGGATACCAACAGGCAAGATGGGGTAAAGGAAGCCTTTGGCTTTCTGCAGAAATAAACTGACCTGGGTGTAGGGGAAAGAATAAAAAAATAAGTTATCAGACCAAAAATAACTCATCAGACCAAATTACCAAATTAATTGCTCGGGGTTCCAAATGGTTTCAGAGCAGTACTCTGCCTGTAAATTAATTTCAGGAAGCACTCAATAAATGGTTTATTGTGAGACTAGATAATTTAAGTTTTTATTCAGATCTGTGGTCATTTTGGAGGCAGTGCCCTTTTTTTTGTTTATGTAGCTGACCTATTAAGTGTCGTTATTTCCCTATTAGTAAGCTTTTCATTTTCATTATGCTGGTAGTTTGTCAGTGATTACCATATGCCATTGTGATTTTTGAGGGATTCCCCTTCACACAATAAATTTTTTTTATTGTTTTTGTCACTTATACCCCGGCAATTTGGGCACTAAATACTGGGCCTAGTCCCCAAGAAGCCCAATAGTTGGTTTACGTTTCAAGAGCAGCAACATTTTAACTGTTGTTTCAAGGTAACACACTATTATCTGTAAAACGAATGGCCACTTCGTGAAATAAAATGTCAGTCGTAAAAAAAACATTGGAAAAAAACACAGTGATCATAAGTTCGGGATTGTGTAAACGAAAATCTGTGAACTTCTTCCCGTTGTTTATTAAACAAAGACCGTAAATCGAAAGAGTTTCCCACACCCCCAATGACGTACAACAATGGTGTCGACGCAAAAAGACACAGGGAAGAATATCGCAACTACTGCTACATGGGGGGAGGCTGTGTTAAATGTTTATACATTTTCGGAATATCTTGCAAAAAACAAAATAAACAATGTAAATAATGAGTATAGTTAAATAAAAACATTTTATTTATAACGTTCCTTAAAAGAGTCTTATTTCTTTCTGATACTATTTTTGTTTCAGATTACTCACACCCTGCAAAGTGTGATGGTCCACATTTTATCAGCCTGGCGCCGCCGCACTCGGTTACATTTTATTCTCGGGTTTTTTTTTTGATTGGGGGGTTTGAGGTTTTGAGTCGCTTCACGATCAGTCTCACTTCTCCAACTATTTTTGATCAGCATTCATTTCGGTAAGCTTGCTGCTTTTTTATATATATATATATATAAATAAAACTTATTTATATCTTATTTTTTACTGTTGTGTGATTGCCTTTTATCCGTCTTTTGATTTTTCTTTATCCGATCTAGTGTAGTACCCTTGGCTTGAATAGTCTTTTTCTTAATATCCAAGCTTAAAATGTGTGTGAGTCGGGTCGGAACACGAGATGCATCTTTTTACATATATATTTAGGGCGATCTGGGCGTCTCCGGTTCCTCGAGCACTTCCCCGTCGGGCCCGCTGTCACCGATCTGAGGTTCCGGGTTGGTTTCGTCGGTCATGTTCAGCATGGCCGATCAGTCAGTTTTTTTCCTCTGCGTTTTAGTTTCGTTTGATAAATACTGTTTAGCGTGAAGAAATCACTAGTGTGTAAACTTGAACTTTCTGTGCGTGGGCAGCGGGCGCGTTAATCTTAACGTAATAAGAAAACCTGTTGGAGTGGTCGCTCGGTGAACTCTTTAGGGGGTTGGCGTGTAATGTGATTTCGTGGTGTCTGTGCGTATCTGTTGGCCTATATGTATTAAAAAGGCAATCCTCTTCTTTCCCCAAAGACCGATTGCAACAATGTGTCGGAAACAATGCTGAGTTTAGGTACGACGCTGCGTGAATGGCCGTGGTACTTTTCGCGACTAGGACATTTTTTTCACCATCTGTCCATATTGTTAAAGCCATGTTAAAACTAATTCTGAAAACGACTGTGTATTGTTGAAGATTAACACATTTTGCGGGCAGTCACGTCTCGTGTGTTGCGTTGGTAAAATGGAATGGCCCGGTGCTGGGGACTCTGGGAAATGTAGTCCTCGCGCTGTCTTTGCTCGTGGTGCTCCGTTTTAAAACCGAATAATCCCCTTTTTACGATTATGCCACTTGGGTCGTAAAATGGGTGCCGTGCGATTGTCGTAGAGATTTCGAGGACGTGGTGCCTTTCAGTGTACTTTCTCGTCAGCGTCAAATTGGTCACTTGCATTTACTTTGTTCTTATGGATCTTTAAACGCATTAAAAGCATTTCACCGCACATAGGCCTATGTTCATTGTAACGAAACTTATTTAATTCTGATTCACAGGGTGTCTTTTATGAATAATCAAAAGCAGCAAAAGCCAACGCTAACAGGCCAGCGTTTTAAAACTAGGAAAAGAGGTATGTAGAAATTGCTCAAGGCTCCTTCTGGTTAGGGGTAATTTTTGTGACCGTATTGATGTATTCTGCTTTATTTCAACAGATGAAAAGGAGAGATTTGATCCTACTCAGTTTCAAGAAAGTATCGTTCAAGGTCTGAATCATACTGGAACTGACTTAGAAGCAGTTGCAAAGTTCCTTGATGCCTCTGGCGCCAAACTTGACTACCGTCGCTATGCAGAGACGCTGTTCGACATCCTGGTGGCTGGTGGAATGCTGGGTAATTATACCAGGCTGCTTGTTGTAGTATGATGCTAGTAGTTATGTGGCTTTTAAAATGTGGTCTTGATTGTGTGTTTCTGTCTGCTTTCAGCCCCGGGTGGTACTCTGTCCGATGACGTGACCCGTACGGAGTTCTGTCTCTTTACAGCACAAGAAGACCTGGAGACAATGCAAGCATACGCTCAGGTTAGCTCGCTGGAGGGGTGGGGATGGTTCAACTTCTGCACCTTATTTCCAAGCAGCAGTGACTTTCACACACTTGTTTCAGCCACACAACCCTCCGCTTTTGTAGGTGGTTTGTCAAATATGGGTTATAGTTGATGCCTGGTACCTGTCTTATGTTGCCATAATATCACTTCTGTTTATCTGGTAGGTTTTTAACAAACTAATCAGGCGTTATAAGTACCTGGAGAAGGGTTTCGAAGAGGAGATCAAGAAGGTGAGTCTAATCGCAGTTCCCTGGCCTGGGTCTTTGTGTCACTAGGAATATTTAGTGAAACAGGATTTTACTTTTGGTTGGCCAACATAGCAGCATTGATGTATGATGTACATTTTTGCCTGTGGAAATTCTGACGTGGGTGGTTGCTTTGTGACTGAAGGGCTTTCTCCTCTCCTGCCTTGTAGCTGCTGCTCTTCTTGAAAGGTTTTACTGAGTCTGAGCGTAACAAGCTGGCCATGCTGACTGGCATCCTTCTGGCCAATGGGAACATATCGGCGTCCATCCTGAGCAGCCTGTTCAACGAGAACCTTGTCAAAGAGGGTAACTGTTCCTGTTCCCACATCCAGCTTTCCCTTCCCCATGGAAAGTCCCTTTACAATGACTGAGGATGTCATGGTATGAAATGAGCTTTTGTGAGCCTGGCAGAGTGGTCAGTGACTGCCTTAGTGAACCAAAGGGAGTGGTTCAACAATTCTAATTGGGACGGGCAGTGACTGATGAACGGTAATTGTACCTGTGGTCAGAGAGGAAAGCCTTCATACTACCTCTCCTCCCTTACCTTGACTGGTGTGGGTTGTGTGTGCACCTTCTACAGGTGTTTCTGCAGCCTTTGCTGTGAAGCTGTTCAAGTCGTGGATAAACGAGAAGGACATCAACTCTGTCGCAGTCAGTCTCCGCAAGGTCGGCATGGACAACAGGCTGATGGTGAGTGGAGTTTCTCTCCTGGACCGGTTCCTGGACCCTCGCCCTTTAGAGTTTAGGGGACGTGTATCTGGGTGAAGTTTAGCAGATTTTCCTTTTTGTTTTTCGTAGGAGCTTTTCCCTGCCAATAAACGGAGCTGCGAGCACTTCTCAAAGTATTTCACCGATGCTGGGCTAAAGGAACTGTCAGACTTTGCCCGGAACCAGCAATCCATTGGGGCCCGGAAGGAGCTCCAGAAGGAGCTGCAGGAGCAGATGTCGCGTGGGGATTCCTTCAAAGACGTAAGTGGGATCTTTGCTGGCCTCCTTTGCGTGTTGTACCTTTTTTTGTAAACGTGGTTCTCCGTTGATCAGCAAGCCATGACATAAGTCCGAGGGCTCAGGGTTTGTCTTCGGTTGCTGTTGGCCATGTATGGAATTATCTGGGTGGAACACTGGCAGTAATTGTCTGGCTGGATTGCTGTGGCCTTAGTTTGTCCCTCTACCACCCTGTAGATCATCACCTATGTCAAAGAGGAGATGAAGAAGTCCAACATCTCTGAGCAGACAATGATTGGCATCATGTGGACCAGTGTGATGAGCTCGGTGGAGTGGAACAAGAAGGAGGAGCTGGTCACAGAACAAGCCATCAAACACTTGAAGGTATGCCACCTGGCTGTGTTAAGCAGAAGTGCACTGGTGCAGAACGCTCCCAAGTGACCCTTCCTGCCCAAGTACTTTAAGTTGATGGTATTTCTCAAATTAATGACATCTTGTATGGCCAAGTGGGATTTCCACCAGTACTGAGGACTAGAGTCTTGAAGCCTGTCTATGAGCGTGCTGCTCAATGACAGGTGGAAAGTTCAGATCCAGATCCAGATCCAGACCACTTCCCCCCCAGTCAACCAGTTGAGTACTGTGACTGGGACTCTTTAAACTCAACTGGTTAGTTGAAACAAAACCTTGGTCTGGATCTGAACTTTCACCTTTGACTTTGCCACCCCGCTTGATTTGGCTCTCATTTACTCCTGGTGTTTTCTGTCCTCAGCAATACAGCCCCCTCCTGAAGGCCTTCACCTCCCAGGGCCTGTCAGAGCTCACGCTGCTGTTGAAGATCCAGGAGTACTGCTATGACAACATCCACTTCATGAAGGCCTTCCAGAAGATCGTGGTGCTGCTCTACAAAGGTATGTTGCAGCTTCTCCTCTAGTCCCTGGTCCTGCAAGGAGTCTGGAAGTTTCTGACCTGTCTGGTTCACGTTTTGCATCCGCAGCGGATGTTTTGAGCGAGGAGGCGATCTTGAAGTGGTACACGGATGCCCACGTTCCGAAGGGAAAGAGCATTTTCTTGGAACAGATGAAGAAATTTGTGGAGTGGCTGAGAAATGCGGAGGAAGGTAATGTCCAGTGTTTGTTACTCGCACACAGTTGCTTTTGTGCTAAGTGCTTATCAGGATTTGGCTGCCATTCATCTAAAATCTCTAAACTAGAGCTGATGTGAAACTCACTAGCCTGGCCAACTGTAGATGTTAATTCATCACTGTCTGTACGTGTAAGCTACAAACGGCTTGCTTTAAATGTGCTTTAAATAAAATGTACTTGTCTACTTTACAAAGCATATTTATCTGTACTTCAGTTGTTTGATTTGCTGAAGTACTGTTTTGCCTGGAACTAGTTTAAATGCTGAGCTTGGGTAGCTATCTGACTAAGCGGGAAGTTGGTGTCCGCAGTGCTCTCAGATGCACCTCCTCTTTGCAGAGTCGGAGTCTGATGAAGAGGAGGCCGACTGAGCTGGAGTCCCGTGCTTCTTTTAAACGGTAGCAGCAGGAGCAGTAGTTACAGGAGTGCTTGTCTTTAGTCCTTTTTTCCTCTCTTCTACCTCCTGTGTTATCCGCTGTAATGTTTAGGTGTGATTTAAGGGCTTTAACCACCATTTTATTTTATCTCCCTTTTTTTGTATCTAATAAAAGTTTACACTTCACGGAGTATGTATTTGCCAGATCTGTTTGTTTGCTGTCTGGGGTAGTCCAATTCAAGTGGTATCACCTTCTGTTTTATTGTCAGAATTGTGCAAGTCATCTCTTTGAACAAATGATTTTATTTATCCCCCCCCACCCCCAAGGGGATTTTGCAATGCATTAACCAACTGTACAGCGCAGAGTAAACCCTGTTTTATGGCTTGAATGTGCACAGTAAGGCTGAATTGCAAAGAACACCTACAGCAGTATTACACAGGTCAACTTGCAAGGACCAAACACTATCCCAGATAGCTGAAAAGGAGAGAACACTCAGTTAACTAGTTTTAAGATGACTAACTGAATGTCGGTACACTTTTTTTTTAATTTATTTTTTTTACTTGTCGTACTGCTATATTTCCACCAGAGGGCTCTAAAGCAGCACAGGAATTAAACCTGGAGTTCAGTTGAGATGTCAAATTGAGTCAGTGAGGTATTTGAGCCATCAACTTAGCCCACACATACAAACAGTCCAGTCCAGCTACTCAAACACGTTTAATGTGCAGGAAAGATAGTGGTTGACTGCAGTCATTCATCATACAAAAATACATCTCTGTGCAAAGGACAATATTTGGACATATGTTGAGTAATTCAAGTACATTGGCACAGTCAAATGCTTTTAGAGGTAGGCCCATAAATACATTTTTTTAAAAAAACACACAAGTAATGGTGGTTGCATCCATCCCCCCCCCAAGCACTTTTGCTGGAACACCCTGGACTGGATGCTCATCAGCCTAGAGCTGCATGTCATTAAACTATAGGAGGACACCTGTGCAAACACCACCCACAGAACAGGGGTGTGATTGAGACCACCCCCCCACCCCCAAAACCATGGAAGTGTGAGGCTACTATACCTACTATTAAAACCTCAACTTCACAATGCTTATATAAAACTCCCTCACTGGGATGATTTTGTACACACACAATTTACCAAAATGCACATTTTTTTCTTAACATGCCACCAATGCAACAATCCTCTTTCCTGTCCGGTTACTTCACAAATGTGGGTAGCGTGTGGCTCAGCGGGGCCGGGTGCTGCGCCTGAGCCTAGAAGATCACCAGTTCAAATCCTAGGGCTGGCAGAGTAATTTCATCACTGGTCCTCTGGGCATCACCCTTAACCTGCAGTTGCTCCAGGGACCAGCTGACCCTGCTTTCTCAAATGTACTTCACTTTAGATAAAAGCATCTGCTAAATAAATACAAAAGTAAAAATGCAATGGATCACAATGGCTTTTGGATAGCAGCAATGTTCGTAAAAGTGCTTTTCAAACAAAAATCACATTTCCAACAGGAACAATCGTGTGTGGTTTGAACATGGTATGTGCAGCTCATGCAGGTAAACATTTTCCCCTGTCTGTATGTCGCATTAACTTCCTACATAATAAAAAAGAGGCAAGAGCGCCTCCTTCTGTTAAGAGTGCATTACTCCTGCCTCCCTTCCTTGTAAAATAATTCAGCACCCATTTTACACCCCCAACAATTACCATTACTAGTTTAAAATTGCACCGTAATTCAGACAGGCTGCACGTTAAATACCTGTAAGTGCCAGTTGTACCCCCCCCACCCCACCCCACCCCCCACCATGGCAGACGAAGGAGTGAGTTAACATGACAGCCACTATTGGCAGGTTACATGTGACTGGACAGCGAGGACAGGCTGTCTAGCGTTTCTAATCCCCAAATAGCAACTTCACACACGCTCTCGCGTTACATTTCACCAAAACAAAGCAGACAAATCTGTAAACTCAAAGTGCAATTCAGTGGTTTTCCATTCCCCCTTTACAAAAATATACTCTTTACATGTAAACATAAGTGTATGTATCCTCCAGATCTCCATATCCGTCTGTCAGACTGCGGTGTGAGTATCCCCGTCTCGTACCTGCAAAGGCAAACAGCTCACTCACCCCTTTGTTAAGCTGATATACTTGTTTCATCTTAAACAGATCTTGTCATTTTGCTAACGCAAAATCGCACCGTCACAGTACGATTACAGGCCCTTGATTAGTATATATGTAGATTAATTTATCCTTTATACAGGTCAGCTATTCTGCGTTCGTTTACATACTAATCACCGTTAAATCGACCCTGAAAGAGCTTCAGGCGCTGAGCACTGCACAACACATGTTGTCAAGAGTAATTATTCAATTACACTCAGCTGTTTAGAAAAGCAATTAAAATCAAGTATTTTTAACAATCTATTTCTGTATTATAAATGCATTAAAATTCTCGCATAATGCTCTCTGCTCCTCGAGGACAAATAAAGTGAACTAGCAAGGTTACAGGTATTTTTTCCACCTGGGCTCCGAAAACAGATTTCTTTTTTCTTTTGATGAAATGCCTGTATGGTTTATCCTCCAGGCAGAAAGCAGAAGGCAGATGGCAGAGGAATCAATACATACCTGCAGGCTGTCTGCAAACACACCCAGGTAGCAGAGGTTATGGACTTACCATTTTCCTCTGGTTGCTCAAGCAGAAGGTACAGATGGGCCTGAGAGCAGGTCCGGCGTTGGTGGCGCCGCCCTGGAGGACAGTGGGGTATTTGAGACAGGGCTGCCCATCCAGGCAGTCATCGCCCAGCAGCAGCACGTTGGCCAGGTGGGAGATGTAGCTGGAAGCCAGGCGGAGGGTCTCGATCTTGGAGAGCTTGCGGTCGGCTGGCTCGGTGGGGATAAGCGTGCGCAGGGCACTGAACGCCGTGTTGACACTGTGCGTTCGGTCCCGTTCTCGTGCATTGGCTGCTTGCCGCTGCCGGCTGACCGCTACGGGGCCTCGCAGGGCCCTGCTCACACGCCGCTCGCCTTTCCCCCCCCCGCTGGGAGGGCTGTGGCCTCCGGCTGAGCGGCCCGAGCTCTCGCTGCCACTGTCCAGCTCGTCCGGGTCGGAGGGGGGGCCGCCCTGCTCGCTTCCTGCGGACTTCATGGCGGGCCTGACGTCGAGTGGCGACTGAGTGAGCCCCCCGCGGGCTGTCACACTCCCTGGAGCGAAAATAGCACCCAGGGCCAGCTGCCACCGATCCGGTGACGGTGGGCTCGGCGCCGTTCCCCCCCGGCAGGCCAACATGCCATTTCTTGAATGACCGATCCTTTCTGGGCTGTCCACCATGTGCTTCTGGAAAAGAGGGGACAGGTGGAGCCCCAGGGAGGGGGCGGGGGAGACTGGCACCTGTTGTGATTTTTGTGGATGAGGGGTTTATATATATCCACTCCCCACCCATTAATATTACAGGGCAAAGCTGGGACAAGTTCAGCAGGCATGATTAAACCCTAGTGGCCACTTGAGGGAGTGTGAGTATCTATGCTTAATTCAGTGTGGGTGACATCCCGTCATGCAATACAGGTACTGGATACTCAAAGAAACCTTGATCTTGCCTTAAATGGCTGCGCAGGCAGAGGGACAGTAAGAACTAGATGAGTTGTTAATGGAAAATAAAAAAATCTGTGAAGGTGCTCAGAAAATCTTCACAGAATTGCAGGATAATGCAGTCTGGTGCATTCTGGGAAAAACGTAGGTAGGATCTATTCATCCTACAATAGTATTATCCATTGGAGGGTCACAGTGAGCCTGCTGATGCACACATGAGTGCACACACATAGGCTTGTACATATGGACGCATGCACGGATTCACACAAACACACCACATGCATGAGCAAGCACGCATACTGAAACAAACGTACAGACACACGTGCACATATGTAAAACCATGGGTGGAATGTAAACGTGCACAAACGTGCATACACATGGGCAGGTGTCCATTCACACATGTGCACATACACATGTACACATATGCACGCATGCATGCACACACATAGGCACACAAGCACATGCAAACACACACTTGAGAGACATCACATAAAAGTACAAAAGGAACCTGAAGTTCCCATACTTATTCTGAAACATCACACACAAGGAAATAAAGTCAGGAGGACAGCAGCAGATCAGCATGTGTGCTAATTATGGGAGGGGTTTAGTATTCATTAGGAGTTCCACTCCCTCTGATAACAAATCCCACACAGCAGCCAGTCCCAGCAGCCAAAGAGTGATGCTCCATCATGCCGAATTCAGGAAGCAATAAGAAGCCTGTTTCAGTTGGAGGAGAGTCTGCATGTGGATCTTTTGGGCTTTGATCTTGATTTGATTTGTTACAAGTTTTCTGTACAGTGAATTTGCTTATTGCTTGTCTTCTCTCATTGCCCCTTGAGCAGTTAGTCCTGGTTGATATAAGTCCAGCGGTTTCACCCAAACAGTCATTTCTAACCTTCAGCATCCACATAAGTTACTTTACTGTTACTGGTGAAAAATGACCTGCTACGAAGTAGCATATTCAGGAGCCACAGAAATACACTGCTAAATCACATCCTGACGCACCACAAAGTGGCGTATGCAAGATTCATAGAAATTAACTGTTGACTTATGTCCTGACCCAGCGCAAAGTGTTGTATACAGGAGTCACAGAAATGCACTGGCTGAGTCACATCCCGACCTGCCGCAAAGTGGCATACCTGAGAGTCAGAGAAATGAACTACTGAGTCATGACCTGACCCACCGCAAAGTGACGCATGCAGGAGTGAATGAAATACACTGTTTGAGTCACAACATAGTCCATTACAAAGTGGCATATTCAGGAGTCACAGAATTTACTGCCAAGTCACATTATTATCCGGCAGAGTGACATATGCAGGAGCCACAGAAATGCACTGGCCAAGTCGCATCCTTGTCCACCGTAAAGTGATGTATGTAGGAATGATGTTGGAGTCACGTTCTTACCTGCTGCAAAGTGGCATGTGCAGGAATTGCGCAAATGTACTGAGCATTGGGGAAGGTTGAGATCTCAGCTGATTTAAGGAGGTCTGGGAGTTGTATTGGCTGGTTTTGATTATTAGGGGAGTTACAAACCCCTTTATCCCCCCATAATTTACACCCATGACCTGACCCATCGCAAAGTGGCATATTCAGGAATCATGGAAATGCAGGCATGTCGCGTCCTCATCATTATCAATGTAACTCTGCTATACGATGCAGAACTCAGAAATACCTTGGTTTATAAAACATCATATAACCTCAGATCTATAATTAGGTCACTAAGGGCATTTTCACTCCTATAGTTCGGTTTCTATTTTTCAAATCAGGTGATGAGAATGTAAACTTGTAGCTTTTCCCCTTGGTTCAGTTTGCTTTCGCACTGAAAACTGAAAATTCCAAGTGAAGCCACAATGCACTACTACAGACCATGTGAGAGCATTTATTCTGCTTATTAGTCTGTGGCAGGAGCAACCTTTTTATGAGTTGTTTTTAGGAGCTGACAGATGTAGTAATCTGTTCAAATTTCAAGAAGGCAACGTATTTCGCTGCTAGACCAAGGAAGACTTTGGTTCTTTTCTTCTTCTCTGCCTAGCTGTTGCTCCTGGCTTGCATGCTCTACCATATCACACCTGGCTATGACAGCCATTTAACTCAAACTCGTGGAAAACACCTGGAAGTTGAGTTGTATTGAGGCCGGATCACATTCACAGCACAGACAATCCTCTCTAGAGTGTGTTTGGGACTGGACCGAGACCACCTCCTCTCCACAGTCTAGGTACGGTTCTTTAAGTTTGCACCCAAGTGTGATTACTGTGTTCACACCTGCCCAAACAAACCAAGAGGGAAACAGAACCAGAGTCCATTGTAACCAGACTAAAAGGTGCTGGTGTGAAAACACCCTAAGACTTGTTGGGAGACACAGAGCAAATCATTGTTATTGGTCTTTACAGTGCTGCCAGAAGGGTGCATTTCTTTGGAGGTCTCTAGTATCACGACTCGTTTCAGTGAAAGATTCATTTTATTTTTGCCTAAAAATATCCTCCTGGTTATGAACACACATTTCGCCTCCTGCAAAGATGTGGAAACCTGTAGGGCATAAGGCATCGTTTGCCGGTGCCCATTTTGCCTATTTAGGCTGGTACTTATTTATCAGTCATGAATCATCTGGAGACAGGCATGGTGGAGAAGTGTCTGAAGACAAACAAGCCAGGCCTTTTCTACTGGGGGGCCCAGAGCAGCTTTAAGTGGAGCGTGACTGAACACTCCAGGTGTGTGGCCTGCCCTCCAGCTGTCTCCATGGTAATGGTTGCTTACCAGGACTGGGCCATCTTTAGAGTTGATAAAAATATCTGCGAATGTGTCTGACACTTATATAGTGCTACTTCGGTAAACTAGGATTATGGCTAAGTTCTAGAGCAGGCCTTGAGCAAGTGCAGTGTTACATGCAAAGCTTATACTTATATATTTTTTTGCATTTTTACTTGCTTACCAGAAGCTTTTATTCAAAATTGCGTACATTTTGAGAAAGCAGGACCAAGCAGTCCCTGAAGCAGCTGGGGGTTAAGGGCCTTGCTCAAAGGACCTGACATTGAAATCACTCCGTCAATCCTGGGATTTTTACTGGCAACCTTCTAATCACAGGCACAGAGTTCTAACCTGCAGACACACAAATAGAGAACTTGAATCACCTGTGACAATTAGCTGAATTATTGCCCTGGTTATTGTTTATATATATGTATTTGTAGAAGTGCGGCATACAATCAGAGCTATCTGTAACTTTAAATAAATAACTGTGTTGACTCATTTACTAGATAACTACAGGAACAGCAAATGCACTTACAGAACAATCAGAGAACTGCCTGCTCACACACAGATCAAGTGTAGAAAAAGGAGTGAAATGCAATGGAAGTAATTACTGTAATTATAGCCCTGTGCTGGAAACAGAATCATCAGGTAAACGACAAGCTGAAATGAGGAAAATCCAGCCGAGTATTCCAGGAACTAAACATTTACGAAGCAGCAGATATAGTGTTCATACACACATTGGATACACGGTATCAACAGCCTGACAGAGAATATAGCTTGGAAAATGACATAAGCAAACAGGGCAAGTTCACTGCATACTTTTCAAATAACCCAGAAAGATTGCAGAGTTATATAAAAATACTGTTGTGGCTCTTAGTCTTGGTTTTAGTGGGCTGCACGTTTATCTGGGCTATTAAGTGCTGAACTGTTTTAATTAATATGATAAATGAAGGGATTCTCCCATTTGCTCTCTGTAGAAGGGCTGCTGTTGTTTGACCAACAGCTTTCGGAAAGTATAAATTAATGACCACTAGATGGCAGCGATGAATTTATTAAAACGGACTGATATACCGACTAAAATGGACAAAAGCTTTGGGACATACCTCTTAATCATTGAACTCAATCAGACCCATTGCCACAGGTAAAGTATCTAATCATGCAGTCAGGTTTACAAACATTCGTGAAAGAATGGGTCATTCTGAAGAGCTCATTGAATTCAACCATGGTACAGTCACAGGATGGCAGTTTGTGAAATTTCTCCCTGCTAGATATTCCAGTCAACTGTAAGTGGAATAATTGCAAAGTGAAAGCAGGAACTACAAAAACTCAGTCGCAAAGTGGCAGACCATGCAAAGTGACAGAGTGTGGACGCCGAGTGCTGAGGTGCGAAGTGTGTAAAAGTCGCCAAAGCTCTGTTGACTCAATAAGTGCAGGGTTTCAAACTTCCTCTGGCATTAATCCCAGCACAAAAACTGTGTGTTGGGAACTTCAAGGAATGGGCTTCCATGGCCGAGGAGCTGCATGCAAGCCTCACATCACCAAACGCAATACCAAGCATCGGATGGAGTGATGTAAAGCACATTGCCACTGGACTCTGGAGCAGTGGAAACTTGTTCTGTGGAGTGAAAGGAAATCTTAATGCTTCAGCATAACAAAATATTTTGGACAATTATATGCTTTCAACTTCATAGGAAGGCCCTTTTCTGTTTTCCAGCATGACTCCAGCATTCTAGCGTGCCCCAGTGCACAAAGCAAGGTCCATAAAGGCATGGTTGGGTAAGTTTGGTGTTGAAGAAATTGACTGGCCTGCACAGAGCCCTAACCTCAACCCCATCGAACACCTTTGGGGTGAACTAGAATGGAAAATGTAAGCCAGGCCTTCACATCCATCATCAGTATCCAACCTCAGAAATACTCTTCTGGATGAATGGGTAAAAATTCCCACAGAGATGCTCCAAAATCTTGTGGAAAGCTTTCCCAGAAGAGTGGCAGCTGTTCCAGCTACAAACTCCATATCGATGCCAATGGATGTCATAAAAATTCCTTGAAGGTGAAATGGCAAGGTGTCCTAATACTTTTGTCCATATAGTGTATATACAGTACATACTGCTCATTTTCAAAACAAATCATTTAAGGCAGAATTGATCTCTTTGTTTAGGCACATTAATATAGTAAAAGGGCATCAGCTACAGCAAGACGCCCTCTCCCACACACAAATGTGCAATTACATACTTGATAGATGAATTCATAAAATCATCACACTGTTCAACACGGCTGACAGCTGCTGGCAAATAGAAACACAAATACACGTTTTAGACACAAAAGATTGAGTTTTGCGAAGAAACCTGGAGAAGCACAGCTCACCCTGAATCAAAGCGTGCACTTACACATCCCAAAGATCCTTTCAGAGAGAAACTACTGAAAAACTCATGCAGCCTTGGGCTGGATCCCATGAGAATAAGAACACCCCCCCCCCCACCCCACTGACACTTTAACAACTAAAAATAATCATACTCTGCAGAAGAAATATACATTTTGGAAAGGGAAAATAATGTCTTTTATGACTCAATTTGAGAAACCTTTTGCTGTTGCTCAACCTGTTTGGAACATCCATCGCAATCATGTCATTGCTGAGAGCATATCTTGCCTCTGCTGTAGCCAGTAACCGATTATCAGCAAGCGTATGACAGGCTGTCCACCAGGTGACCTCTATCTACCACCACAGCGGAGTGATGCTTACGATGACACTGCCAGAGAGGGGAAACCAGACAGTACTAAAGCATTACTGCCAGAGTCATGAATGTTTAATAAATGCCAGCTTTGTCTAAAAAGACTGAAACCAACATGCTCAGATGCTCTATTAAAAGACACCCAGCCACTTTCACGGTGCGCCCCAAAAGCCTTATGCAACGCATCACAGGCTCTGCTGCAAGCCACTATGGTGCTTACGAAAGAGGGGTCCGCCCCTCTCCTGCGTCAATTATTGGATGGGAAAAGCATCTAAGCCTCCCTCCTGTAGGTGGCGCTCCTGAGCCAGCAGCTGCCATGCGCGGTCTCCACGATAAATAACATCCACCTGGTTATCTGACATTTAAAATGAGCAGCCAGGCTGTACGCTCTGGCACCTCTTCCTCACGTTAGACGAGCATCAGGTACTAACACTGCTGGCACAGATAAGGAGCCTGCCAGTGCAGATCCCCCGGGATATTAGAGACAGGAGCTCAGCCCAGGGGCCCAGACACACTTACCCTGGGAAGACAGGACTTCATCTTAAGGGCACCCTAAACGTAATGTTTACAGAATAAAATTCAGATACACTGAAATAGCACAGGAAAGCAGCAGAACACGGTAAACTGTCAGTACAGAGATTCAGCAGATACAGTTGTACTGTTCCACTGATTTTATTTTTCAGTTTCGAGCTTATCACCGGCACGAAATAACCACAAACACCAACATCTGCCCTTAAAAACTTTGTTTCCTGAAGTATCGGCCAATTCAGTTTATACCTGATGTGACATGACTGCTCTGTGCCTGCTCTGTGCCAGATCTGAACCCAGACCTGCTTCAATGACTCTCAGAACCAGTGAATGAAGACTCTGGGAAACTCCCTGCAGCCTCATTCATATAAAGTGACCCTCCAGCAGTCCTACAGATCCTTTTAATTTATCTCAAATTTAACACCTGCAGCAGTGTAGGGGTAACATTTGAACTGCAGTGAACTGACCAGCAAACAGGAAATGAAGATCAGCATTCCAGTTATCCCAGTAAAAAGGACCTGACCAATGCTGTCATATCAGCCCAGCTCAGGCTGTGGTCTACAGGGGCCCAGGGTGCCCCAGGATGTAGGGAGGACATTTTTAATTAGCAGATAATTTATCCATCTCAGAAATGAAATTGTCTAATAGCAGAGGCAGGTGAACATCAGCAGCCCCTGCAGTGCCTGGGGGCCAGAACACTAACCCGGAGTTTCTCCAGAGCGCCTCCTGTGGTTCTGCATAAGCAATAACATTTACAAAATGGTAGGACACTGAATTTTCAGGTAATGTAAGTGAGAGTAAGCTACGCATTAGCATGCCACACGTTAGCGTGACACACGTAGCAGTGCTACACCTCCGCCGTTGATGTGATTTTGACCTAAAACATTAGCTCAGAAGCAGTGTAGCGCAAATGTGTAAATGACGAACGATAATGAGGAAACTGCTTATCAGTGAGACCGGGACGCTCTCGGCCCGCGCCCACACTGTCAGAGGCCAGAGGCAGAGTCTGCTGGGGGCTGATGTGATTTATCTAAGCTCAGGGCGTAATGAAGAACTCTTGATGACACTCCATGACCGGCCTGTGCTTTTAGTCAGGTGTCAACCTGGTTACTCTTGTGAGCGCGACTGATTCGCATGGACACCTTTGAAATACACCTGCTCCTGAAAAAATAATGGTTTGCCAGTGAAGAAAACAACATGGTTACAGTGTAAGCAGCAGAATCCAAGGGATGGTTTCAAAAATCATGCTTCTTTGAGAGGCTTGGACATTAAGCTTGAGAAGAACACAAATTATGATCACGAAGGGTGATCATGGCCATATGAGTGATAAACATATATACGCACACTGCGGACATCAGTAATAAGTGAATTATACACACATTGCAGACGTTACTAATAAGTGCGATATACTCACTACAGACATCTCTAAATGTATTACACGCACACTGCAAATGTCACTAATAAGTGTGTTATATGCATACTAAAGGTGTTACTAATACACGTTATTTATGCACACCACAGGCGTCACTAATAAATATATTATACACACACTGCAAATGTCGCCAATTAAGCCCGTTATATGCACACTGCCGACCCAAAGACTAGGGGCCCCATGAAGACAGAAATTCCAGATGTTATGTTTAAGGATGCAATATAATAGGATAATTTAAATGATAGGAACATGTATGTTATTTGCATTTTTAGCGACAATTTTCAGGATAGACAAAGTTGCCCCCATCCCGATTTTAATGGACTATTCTACTACGAGACATCACATTACCCAGCTTTGTTTTACCACTGGAGGCTACGTGTTGTTCACTGCCAAGCGAGCTGGCACAAAGCAACAACAAGAAGAAAATGGCACAAAGATCCAGGACTAACATTACATGTCCCTTGTCTGATACTGTCTCATAGAGTGAACAGATGTGGAGAAAACACTATGAAATGAGTATATGCAAAAATGCAAGACAAACTTTGGCTAAAGAGAGAATGGATAAACTTCTTACATTTGACAGATTGATCCCTCAGTGTGACATCCCCTCCCGCAAATTTTCTTGCCCCCTCGCTGATCAGTAAGTCACCCCGTACTGTGTTTATAATATTATTGATCTTCCATTGTTTATAATTTCCTCTCGTTTCTCTTTCAGCTCCAAAAATATCTCCAATGGCCCACTTGTGGTGGGGGGGTAACCCCTGTTAGCCTACAGCCCTGAGAGAAGTTAGTCCTCCCCTGACTCCAGAGGTCACTAATAAGTGCATTATACTCACACTAATAACTGTATTATACGCACAATGCAGAGGTTACTAATAAGTGAATTATACTGTAACTGATACCACAACAGTGTATTTTTTCTGTGATTTTGCAGAGCTGATTTAGGAGGCCTCTGGGCCACTAGAGGAACCATATTAAGGTTAATAAGCATTCACTAGTAAGTGCATGATACCCCTGTTTGCCAGAGTACTAATAAACTTATTATACACAGACTGTAAGGTTCCCTGACTGCATTTATGATACTTTACATGCAGTAGATGGTACATATAAGGATGCTGCCTGACCACATCACTGATGCATCTAAAGTCATGTGGGGATGCTCAGTTACATCTCTGGACTTTCCCAAGGAGACATCGCCATTCTTCTGGAACTGGGGGGTACTGCACTCGCTTAGCTGAGAGAGAGACAGGAACATCTTAGAGGCAAACTACGAGAGGGTCCTTGTTTCAGAGGCACAAGACAATGAAACAAACCTCCACAATCAGCAGCAATGAAGCTGCTGAAAAACTGATACAGACTCTTTTGTTCTCATATAATGTAAGTATGCAGCACTTCAGGTTAAAACAACCCAGTTTTCAAAACATCAGCAATTATTTATTGTATGAACAAGAACTCAACACTTAAATGAGTGGAATTTCTGATGCACACTTATCCATTCCTGCAAACCCAAACAACCACTGATTACCACGGCTTGTGAGTTTTGGGAAGGGCTGAAGGGGGAGACCAGGATCCTGGAGGGAGGGTAAATAATTTTAACCAAAGCTAGACTCCCAAACCACCCAGATGAATGAACAGTACCATGGGAATGGGGGGAGGGGGTGGGTTTATATTCTGTGCTTCAGTCTGATGGATTTGGTTGATTTGACTCCCTTCCCCATCAGGCCACTCATGACTCAAAAGGAGTCATGAAGAAGTTAAACGCAGTTGTCCACAGGGGCCAGGGATGGATAGAGACACCCAAGAGAGGGCAGCACTGAGACAGAAACAGAAGGGCCTTCACAGTGGACACACAACAGTTAATTTGTTTACTTCACACGCATGAGATTAAGCTGACTTTTTTTAAAGAACGTGTTCACTAAAACTCATATTGACATGCTGGAACTGTCCAAGTCACCAGTGATTAAGCTTGGATTCTCCCTGATGTGCGGCTGAAGGCACGCTGGGCCGGATTATCATGCAGCCAGGCACTGCGCGGTCTGACCCAGCGGGAACCTGCCTAAACCATTGGGTAATTAACAGCTCCTGATACAGATACAACGCTGGTAAAAATGAAATCGAAATTGAGAAGAAAGAATTTTCTCCAGCGTCCCCAGAGACTGCATTAAGGACCAGCTCCAGGACGGAACAATACTAAAGGGATATAAATACCGTCTCTGCGAAAGAGCCAAACACCCATGGGACAGGCGGCAGTTTAAGTGGGAGGTGAGCTTTCTCAGCACGTCCCGCATAAACAGGCAGAAAACAGAGGGTATATACTTACTGCTCTGCCAATATTAAAGACGCGAAGCTTGTCTGAAACTCTAAGTGCCAAGAAAGCAGAATGTTTGAAGATTACGCTAGCTCAGTTACACACAGGCAGCTCAGTACCACTAACATCCATGACTTCTCATCATAACTACATACAAATATTTCCCCAAAATGAAGGCATTCTGCACTTGAAATAAAAGAGAGAGCATTCATTTAGAATCATATGCAACATATTTATATTTACTTAGAGCTTGACTGTAAAAAGTAAACATAAAAAATAAGGAGAAAACACAGCCAACTGCCTACAAATGGTCTTAGATACCCCGTGTTGGTTCCAAGCTCACTCTGCCCCTGTGCTGGATAGACATTCTCGGAGATTAGATACACGGATGGAATTCTTAAATACCAGGGCGGTGTTCAGACAAGAGCCTATTGTTTTGGAAAGCTGTAGTGTTGTTCTTTGTTGAGTCTTCTGCCATGAAGTGACAGAACCAGTCTCTCGGATTGGATGCTCTTATTATCGCCATCTGTAAAGCTAATCGCTGGTAGCATCTGTTTGGACTCAATGAAAATATTTCCAGTAATATCTGATAATGTAAAGCAGTCTGGCTGTGTCATGCCTTCAGCCATGTGATCTGGGTTAGCAGAAACCACACGACCACATTTTTATTATTACGATTGTTATCTTGTCTAAATAGATGGAAAGGTAGAGTGGAATTGCCAGAGACAAATAGCAGGGAGGAGGGCCCTTTCAGAGGGGGGCGCCTTTCCTCCCACTCAGTTAGAGAGCATAAGAAGCCCCACTAACCAGTGCAGTCTCCTCTTAAAACACACCACCAGTGCCCAACCCCGTTTCCCAGGTTACAGCATCCTAGTAACCAGAACCACTGGGTCTAAAACACCCACTTAGTAGCCCAACAATTACAGAGGACAGTTCTCATTTAGGACTTTGGCCCATTACTTTGGGTCTGAAGGTACATCCCAGCTGGATCACAGCTCAGATAGGGCATATGGGAAAGAGCCTGGCATTTAAAAGCATTTGGGTGAATTTCACTTTCTTCACGCTTGAAACTCAGACTTAATGGCAACACATGCTTAGGGGATTTACTAATCATCACCGTTTTCTAAATGGACTCCCATAAATTCACACAATACTGTAAATAAATAAAAACTATCAATCCCCTTTACTGCCTTCACCTGCTGAAGCAGAGGTGAGCTGCCGAAATAGGAATTTCCAGGATCACCCTTAGTCTGGTTAAGGCAGCATGGCGTTAGGCTGGCTGGGTTAAGGTGACATGGAGTCACTTAGTTTGGTCTAAGGTGACCCAGATTGCTTTGATCATCCTAAGGAGTGTGGTGTTGTGTTGGTCAGTTTAAGGCGACACACTGTTTCATTGGTCAGCTTAAGGTGGCACAGAGTTGCATCGGTCGGTTTAAGGTGGCTTGGAGTTTTATTGCTTAGTTTAAGGCGGCACGGAGTTGTGTTGGTCAATTTAAGGTAGCATGTAGCTGTGCTGCTCAGTTTAAGGCAGTGTGGATTTAGGTAGGAGGTGGGGAATTTGGGGCAGGTTTAGGAAGCCATGGTGCACATCCGGCACATTCAACTGGAAAGGAAAGAAGCGTTTCCTGTGCAGATAGGAATTAGGACGGGCTTTGAGATATGACAAAAACTGGTGAATTTAAATAGACACCCAGTCAACCCGAAATGTTCTTGATGTCTCCTAGTCTCCACCTCCGGTGCTTGAGTATCCTGCCATCCAAAAGGCCAAGGTCACACACCACACTGCACAGCCTCTGCTGAATCATAACCTTGCAGCCTGTCCTGTTCATTTATGTGAAGCATTCCTCATTTTCTTCAAAACCCCACCCTATCTGGGGATTCTGAGCATTTTTAACATTGGACATGTGTGTTCTTTGCTTTAGTAGAGGCTTAACGAACAGATTAGTGGTATGTGGTAATCACACTACCTGACGTTATTACGAGAGGAAACAGACCTCAGACTCTGACATCTCTGGTATGTGTCTTTTGCTTTAATACACACTGTGCTTTTCATCATGTGATC
>JAODJU010000001.1:51801679-51826281 GCA_026776725.1 Gnathonemus echidnorhynchus | reverse complement strand
GATGAATCTCTGCTTGTGATTGGGTCATAGAGGACACAGAGGAGCTGGCAGGTGTAAGTACAGATCCTGTTGGGGGCTCTGGGTGCCACTAAGGATTCAATTATGAATTTAAATGAAAAATTTACAGACAAGAGTCAACATTGATTCATAAACCAGCAACAGTCCTTCCGCTTGTCTTCCACTCCTAATTCCCATGTCAAATCGTGGAATGTGCAGCTCTCAAAGCTTCTGTGGGCAATAATCTGGGAACTGTTTCTCACAGATCTTGCAGAAAAAAGCCCACTGTTCTCAGATTCCACTTCAATACCTCGTATAAAACGAGCTCGCTCGCTGAACATAGATGCCTCATGGAAAGCAGGCAGTCTGTGACCCCAGTTGGTTTAAGGTGGCTCAGAGTTGCGTTGGTCAGTTTAAGGCAGCGCGGAGTTGCCTTGGTCAGTTTAAGGCAGCACGGAATTGCGTCGGTAGGTTTAAGGCCATGTGGAGTTGCATTGGTCAGTTTAAGGCGGTGCAGCGTTGCATTGGTCAGTTTAAGGTGGCACAGAGTTGTGATGTTCAGGTTAAAGTGGCATGGAGTTGTATTAGTCAAGTTAAGGTGGAATAGAGTCATGTTGGTCAGTTTAAGATGGCGCTGAGTTGCGTTGCTCAGTATAAGGCACCACAGAATCATCACATGAGAGGTGGCTTTAACTCTTTTTACGAGCACAGCCACAGCAAAGCTTTGAACACTTAATGTGCCCTTACAGTAAACAGCCAACTGCGAGAGTCAGCCGACCTGTCCTCAATAAAATGAGTGCTAAGCTGCCCAAGAGGGCGCTGGGTCCCGGGGTGGGGGACAACTCTCGTAAAAATCAAAACCCTGCAGTGGGGGGGGACTTTTGGGTAATAATTTTAGTTCAGAATCAGCTGCCAAAAGGCCAGGAAAGGCCCACCCCTGACAGTATCGCTCAGGCCCAGCTCTCTGAATTTGAAAACAAGGTGTGGTTTATATGGTTTATATGCAGCTGATCTACCAACCTTCATTCAGGGATTTTACAGTGGGGCCCAGGTGACCCAAACTGAAGAGCATAAATTCAGAATTTATGCTAATTTCCCTCGAGTTCATATAAGTTGGCATTACACACACGAGCCAGAGTAAAATAAACGTTACACATAAAAATGTAGTTAGACGAAAAAGACAGGCATATTCTGTTGTAAGATATTTAACATCTTCTGTTAAAAAGGAGTTTTAAACTTGCAGTTAAAAAAACAAAACTGAAAAATAAGTCATGGCAAGATCCAATTGTACTAAAGCGGTCAGTCGCTGCTGTATAGGGCAGGTGTGCCACTCACTCTACATGCAGGGCCCTCCATTCCCAATGGCAAGGGGGGAGTCACAAAACTACAGGGCTCAGTGACAGGCCATCTGCCTCCATCCATTTCACCAGCCTTTCCTGGTGACCTGAGCCCAGCCCTTGGTACAGGTCCTCTCAGCGGGCCCTTGTGAAGAGAATTGAGTCCCAATTAAAAACTCTGCGGGACTTGAAACCCCACATATGGACCATCAGAGAAGACAAAGCCTCGCGGGGTCAATGTGTGGAGGCAGTACGGGGTGAAAACCACCAATAAGTGGCAGGCAGAGGTACTTTTATAAGGCGTCTGAAGAGGGCGCTCTCTCAACTGGCTCTTTCACAGATCATTCAGGATTGATTGAAGGGAGTTACAGGAGACTGAAACAGAGTGACAGTATATCACTGCTTGCCGGCTTTATTCCAGGTCCCAGAGAAGTGGTGGGGGGTAGGAACAGGCATATGGGCACGGTTTGAATCGGCAGTGGGCTGAGAAGTAGGGAGTCAGCCTGTCGAATCGGCAGTGGCAGCATTCACTGGGGACTGGGCCATCCTACAGCGCTGAGTGAGAGCTGTTCCCAACGGAGGCATCAAGGGAGGGCAGGATCCGCTCCAGGGATGCTCTGCCCGTCACGGGGGGGGGGTATCTGCATGTGTCAGGGGACGTGCACTGCCTTCCCTACACATGGCTGGGAAATGGGGAGTTTAGGGCAGGCTTAGGAAGCCATGGTGCACAGGTGGCACACTCAGCTGGAAAGGAAACAAGTGTTTCCCTTGCAGACGGGAAGTGGAACGTGATTTGTGATACAAAAAAACTGTTGAATTTAAATTTTACTTTGCTATATCTATCTATCTATCTATCTATCTATCTATCTATCTATCTATCTATCTATCTATCTATCTATCTATCTATTAAATCATCTGTAAGAACAAAAAACAATGGTTTATGTTACTGTGTTACTGTTGGAAGAACAACAAACCGCACCATTCATTCAAGCTGAAACGTGCTGCTCTCATTCTGCTTTAACACAAGCCTGGTTCACCTGGCAGGCCCAAGGCAGGAGGTGCTGTTTCAGCAGCATAACAGACACCCAGTCAGAGCTGAAACACTCTTGACTTCTCCTGGTCTCCGTCTCTGGTGCGCTTGAGTTCCTGACCGTGGTCACAGACTCTGCTGAATCATAACCTCACAGTCTGTCCTGTTCATTTATGTGAAGCATTCCTCATTTGCTCCAAATTCCCATCCTATCTGGGGATTCTGAGCATTTTTAACATGTCACATGTGTGTCCTTTGCTTTAACAGAGGCTTAATGAGCAGGTTAGTGGTATGTGGTAATCACACTACCTGCCATTATTACGAGATGAAACAGACCTCAGACTCTGACATCTCTGGTATGTGTCTTTTGCTTTAATACACACTGTGCTTTTCATCATGTGATCTTCATTGGAGGGGGAGGACCTTGGAGCGGTGGCTTTTCCAATCACATTTCATGATGATGAATCTCTGCTTGTGATTGGGTCATAGAGGACACAGAGGAGCTGGCAGGTGTAAGTACAGATCCTGTTGGGGGCCCTGGGTGCCACTAAGGATTCAATTATGTATTCAAATGAAAAATTTACAGACAAGAACCAGTATTGATTCATAAACCAGCAACAGTCCTTCCACTTGTCTTCCACTCCTAATTCCCATGTCAAATCGCGGAACGTGCGGCTGTCAGAGTTTCTGTGGGCGATAATCTGGGAACTGTTTGTCACAGATCCTGCTGGAAAAACCCACTGCTCACAGACTCCACTTCAATACCTCACACAAAAGGTACTGCGTACTGAACATAGATGCCTGAAGGAAAGCAGGCAGTCTGTGACCCCCCCAACACACCAAAACGAGCATCGAGTTTGTGAGGGAGGGGGAGGGACCCTGGCTGAAAATGCACACAGCCTTCACTGCACGACATAAAGCCATCAGATTTACAGTGGGTGGATGGACGACAGGTTGGGGGGGGGGGTTCGCCTGATGCTCAGTTTACAAATACACAGACCATGCATTAGTCTTTGGCTCCAAACAGTCACTACACTGGGGGGGGGGGGGCTTGGGGCCCCAAGGTGACTTTTCAAGTGGGGCCCCAGAAACAACAAATCGGCCCCTGTTGGCTGGATAAGCCCCTTAATGGGCAGAAATTTTCAAGATGGGGAAGAGTGAGATGTAAGGTCAACAACGCCAGAGAATAGCTCAGGATTCATGAAGCACATTCCCAAGTATGTGTGTTTTGCTTTAATACACACTGTGCTTTTTATCATGTGATCATCATTGGAGGGGGCGGACCTTGGAGTGGTGGCTTTTCCAATCGCCTACAGAGCCAGAACTCCGCACCCGGGAAGATTTACACACACAATTAAGAGCAGGAGTCGTATACTTAACAAGCAGGTGCAGGCCTTGGTATGTGGTAATCAGTGCAGGCCTGACAGAAAGTATCCCTCGCCTAGGCAACATAAAGAACTTAAACCCTGATCTGAAACATACAGTCTATTAATCCACATTCATTTTTTAAATGACATGTTTCAGGCAGAAAACCAGGCATTCAAACTCATATTGAGTATTGAATTTCCGATTGGGGCCCTCAAATGACACATCGGAAAACCGGCACATAGACTTCTGCAAAATTAAAGTGCGCCAGAGAGAGACAGGAAGGGAAAATGTCACGTCTCAAGCGGGATGCATATCAAAGATTGAGGGCACATCCTCAGCAGCGCAGACGAATATAATCCACAGGGCTCGAAGCGCAAGGCCGCCACTCTCACTGTGAATAAAACATCACAATCTGTTTTCCAGGCCATGAAATGGAGTAGGAACACACTTCAGACACAGCAATTCATCATCAGCTGGGCAATGAGGATAGGGAAAGAGGTTCACTGGGGCCTGAGGCACATGACAAAAGGAGCCTAATGACTATCACCAAATAGAAGGTGAAATAATTAAAAACAATGCTCTAACTTAATGTAAACGAGGGTGTGCTGAGATTCAGGCAGCGTGATTATTGGAGGCTGAGCAAATGAATCAACATGCGTTTAGCAAACACCTGGGTTTGTTTTCACCCCAATAAAGGAGCATTTGCCTGCGACAGATCACCAGGAATTCTGCAATGTGTCTGAGGATGCTGAATTATTACAATAGATATATTCTAAATAACTCACAGTACTTACTGTATTGTAGATCTCGTATTTATTCCAACATTCCTTGCACTGACTTGTATTTTTTATGTATTTATCAACCATACAAGCATGCTGTATTTATTACATGGACTGTACATGATATTTGTCTTGTCTTAACTGTGTGTGTTTTTACTGTATTTATGTTAGCCACTGCCAAATGGAGACAAATTCTTTGTGTGTGTGAACAGATTTGGACAATAAACTTCATTCTGCTATAGCTAATAACATTTGCTGCCATGAAATTAACTGCCCTCGGGGCAAATCAGTGCAGGCCCACTAGTCGAGGGGCCAGACCTGTCGGAGGCGACGGGTGTTTAGTCACATCAGCGGACACTTTAACCCACCACCGTTTGTCAGACTTACAAGAGCCAAACACGACTATATCATCCGGAGGGGTTTGTAATGTAATATTTATCGATTGAGAGTAAGCGGTGGCTCTAAAAGCTCTCCTGCATTATGCAGGAAGTACATGACAATCACAGGGTGCTGACTGCACAGGACAGCCATTCCGCATCCAATGACAGCATTTAATCATCATCTGGGAAGCAGATAAAAATGCCATTTTGCTCTGATTTGTGGGCCGCAGCAACCAACTGGCTCACGGAGATGGGGGCTGAGGGGGACTTGTGTGAGACCAGGGCTCCTTTACCTCTACTCCAGCTTTGTACTCACAATCCCCGCTGGTCCAGAAGCGCTCCTCTCTTCACGAGTCTCCTCCCAGCTGCTCTCCTCTGACAGGAGGGTGAAGGATTCGTTAGAGCGGCTCATTAGACAGGAGGACAGAGGATTCGGTCCGCGGCAGCCCAATGGACCCCCCCACACACACACACCTTTGGAGAGAGCCTACAGAGTTATGCCAGAACTCCGCACCCGGGAAGATTTACACACACGATTAAGAGCAGGAGTCGCACGCTTAACGAGCAGGTGCGGGCCTTGGTATGTGGTAATCAGGCTACCTGTGAAATGGAGCCCCCCTGATTATGGTGGGGTGGGGGTGTACAAAGCATCTGCTCTCTGACACAAACCTCCCCCACAGCTGTCTTTTATTAAAACCAGATTTATCGCACCCCTGCATTCGCACTCATGTGTTTCGAGACCTACTACCTTGCTGCTTTGTTTTTTTCTAGTCCCATTTCAACAAAGTCAGCACCCTGGGGAGGGTGAGGAAGGTTTTACATACACCTCCATGTCCGTGTGCAAGGTCACACAGCGGGCGGGGGGGGGGGGGGGGGGAAACTGGGGGAAAGATGGCTATTCACCACACAGCAACCACAACATGCTCTCAGAAAGGATGGGGCCCACGCAAAGGTCTCCCTCGAAGTGTATAAACCACCTCTGCAATTACCTCAGCCTTAAAAGCCAGCAGTAACCCAACCCTTATCAGCCATACCGTCATAGCTAGTCCCTAACTGTTAAAGGAAAGACTCTCAGGGTAACTCTGACCTGTTTTTATGGCATGGCACCATAGCAGCAGTAACCAAAGTGCCACTCTCTGTGTGCCCATAAAGGGCTATGTAGACCCAGTCAGGCTCCGGCGCACGGCGATTAGGACACGGCTGAAAGCCGAGGGACCGCAGGGGCGATTCGGCTGCACGCTGCTCGACGGGATCCTTAGTCGCTTTCCAGAGAGTGCGCTGTCCTCTCAGTGACCTTGCTACACCAAGGCTGATGTTAGGAAGACAAAACAGCCTAATTAGCCACCATAAACTGCCGATGATGGTGGGGGGGGGGGGGGATTCGCAAGGTAGAAACAGGACAGGCCATCAACAGTGGCCACATGGGAGATCTCGAGTGCTGAAGGAAGGGCAAGTAAACCGCTACTGTTCTGCTCAGGAACAGAGGAGCGGACTGTGAAACTGAGAAAGTGGAGGCCATAGAGAAAGTGCCACCCTATGGATTTATGCTGGGAGAGAGATGCAGGGAGGGGTGGGCCGTTGGAGCCCAGGGCTCAATTCTTCATACTTTATTTTATATATTTGTACATGTGAATTACTTGCTGTACACATATGAATATTGCTCTCCCATACACACTGAATGAGGCTTGGGTCAGAGTTCAGGATGTACCTTTTTATATTAGGCCAGGAGCAGTTTTTGGGGTTAAGGGCCTTGCTCAAGGGCACAGTAGTGATATGATTACTCTGCCAGCAAAGGAATTTGAACTGCCGACCTTCCAGACAGAGGTGCAGACTGTCAGAGCCGCACACAGGCCCGTCCTCAGGTCCCAAGGGGATCTCTGGGCTGGGGGACTGCATGTCTGTATTTACATCTAAGGACATGACTGGCCAGGCGTGGGGAGCCAGCGGGTGCTGCTCTGCGGAGCCAAAACTCGACCACGTTTTCATGACTTACACACTCAATGGGCCCATTTGTCATGTCCCTCGTTAAGTAATGAATGAGTTTTATCGCAAGGATGAACAGAAACCACACCTATTCAGCATCATCTGTTAATGCTTTTAAGGTACTGCAAATTGTTTCACAACCTGTTTATGTTTTCTTTATATCATTGTGACAGTTAGTGCATGTTATTAATTTTTCCATAGCAAACGTGAAATAACACTTAATATCGAAAAGTACTACTTTTTGGCCACCTGGTGGCGGTCATGCTATTCTGCAGCACACAGTTCCTACTGAAGCTCATTGCTGCCATGAGTTTTGCTGTGTGGTAGCTTGAGATTCAGCCCACCCCCCTCACGCAGTTCAGCTCCAGCAAAGTAAAAGGCTGACCCAGTATGACTCTGGAGGGTTTCTAAACTTCACTTGTGACGTGTGGGACTCTGAAGCTCGCTAGCAGGGGGAAGATGAAGAATGAAGAGGAGGAAAAGAAAAGAAAGGAAAAAAATCACTTCTGCCTTGATGGGTTTTGTAGGGCTGCTGCAGAGAGGGGGTGGGGGGGGACTCCACAGCCCATCCTGTAAGTGCTGGAATTGAAGTGTAGCCACATGGCAAGGGGAGAAGCGGTGATTGATGACGGGGACCTGAAGGCGTGTGAGTGTCTCTGTGGCCAGGCACCAAGCACAGGATAAATAAATAAAGAAATAAAACAGTAAGAAGACAAAGCAAAGGATCAGCCGGAAGAGAAGAGCCTTGCCAGGGAGTCGGACTGGAAAGATGCGGAGACAGACCCGACACGGAGAGGAAATCACTATAACCACAAAAGCGGAGACGGTTGGTGATGCAGGATGGCCCAAGACACTGTCCTGAGGGCAGGATCTTCTGCGAACACAGCGGCCCAGGAAGTATAAAAAGCACATGCCTTACCGTAAAGAGCCCAGTGAGAAGGCAGAAGGGCATCGGGGTTAGGGTCCTGATTAAACATATGAATGGTGACTGCAGTAAGCATGCAGGACAGTCAGATATCTTAAAGACCCTTCAGATGGGCCTCAGAGAGGACAGCCCGGCCAGCTGTAGGACCATCACACCCACAAAACAGAAGCACATCAGCTCCTGAACATTTCCCCCTCCTTCCACCAGCATGCAATGCTGCGTGAAGGTTCTCCATCAGGATAAGCCATTGATTAATGGACATCATCACAGATGCTAAAAACCACATCAGTCTGAGCCTCAACTCCAGGGGGCGCTGTCATGGGCAGCTGAATTCCTGCAGTTAGTTGGGAGGGGCAGCAGAGAACATATAGCTTCCTCCACCCAACCCCATCTGACGACACACAGCACGTGCGAAACAAAACGTGCATGGAGTACCAAAGTTGGCTCTTAATCCTTTCAGTGCTGATGGTATGGCCCTGCCTGTCTCCCAGCTGGCCCGTGATTGGAGTTTTCCATTACATTCCTGGCTTCTGCGCAGGTCTATTTAAAAGCACGGCAGATGCCATCTCATGTTCTGCTGGACGCAAAGCCCACGGCATCGTATTGTGATCCAAACACTGCTGATGCTGACTACTTGCACTTTCAGCTTCTGATTGTTTCAATCGGAGACGAACCCTTGCAATCCGCTTTGGCCGGCAGGATTACAGCATATTCCGAAAGAAAGGTTGCTGATAGACAAATCGAAACTGGAACATTTTAGCACGATTGAGGAACGTGTACATAATACCTGGGCTCAGCGAATCACACAGGCATCCAGCTGAAACCAAGCCGTCTCACACCTATGCGTGTGTCGGATCTCTCACCTCCTGGCATTGCCCTGCTATCACACGTGTCAGAATTAAAGTGCAGGACCCCCGCAGAAGCTGGAATCTTCTCACACTTGCTCAAACTCTCCGGAAAGACAGAACCTAGAGAAACGTGGAAGCAGGAAAGTGTTAGTATGTCACCAAAAGCAATGCTAACGTTTGTCAAATGCAGTCTTGTTTTCCACAGCTGTAGAGAAGTGTGCTGGTTTAAAATACTGTTTTTACACAGTGTTATGGTGCTATCAAAGGGTTGTAATCCAATGTTTCCACAATAAACTTTCGAGACACTCAGCAGTACGTGACACGTTAAATTGGCATTCAGCTGGAAGCCGCCGACAATCATGCTGAAGCAGTGATCGTAGCCAGCAGAAGTGGCTAAACTGTATGGGAATTACGGAAAGCAATTACCAAGAACAAGCCCATATTCCTGCACTCACTTTTATAATCCTATCAAGGTGCAAGTAACTGACACAAAGCTATTTGTAAAGATTATTAAGAAACACCTTTTTTCAAGACTGAAAACAGCAGATGACATGACCTAGAAACGACGACCTCATTACACACAGAAGTCTCTGTGTGGAAAAGGCTGTTCCCCGTAAGACATGCAGCCGGTGACTGCAGGGCATTGAACATGGGATCCTCTCTTTGCATCACTGTTCGGTGGGGGTTTTCCCTGGCTTTTCCTCTGGGTGGCGATGCGCTGGGGCTGCTCAAAGCCATCTGGCCGGCATTGAGGTGAGTAACCTCTGCGCTATGGGTTGTTTTTTATTTAATTCTGAGCCTGCTAACCCTCAAAACCCTGGTCTATGTTTTTTTTCTCCATCATGGACACCAATATGGCGATTGTACACAGTGCCTACTCTGAGCATGAAGGACAGGGGAGATCTGGCAGAGGCCCGCGTGGGATCTAAAGTGATCTTTTGTTTGACTCCATTCCACAGGGTAGTCTGTGGGTGATCTCTAGCACCACTCGTCATTTTACGCAGGATCCACCCACAGACTCAAACCTGCCCCTTTCAACTCTAACGAGAAAGTCGACGAATAAATCACTACTTTAAAGCCATCCTTAGTTTCTGCTCTCGTGCAGCCGTTTACACCTGCAAGCCCCTCGACCTTCATCCTGCCCTGTTGTCACACAGCTTGTGACAGCATGATGCCCAGAGACAACAGCCCCAGACTCTACCCTGTCGGCACCTTGTCACTGCAGACGACACCAAAGCCAGTGCCATGTAGCTACCATGTAGTTAAACATGCTGCAGTACATTGGGCCACCATGATAAGGAAGAACGCATCTGCTGTCTGCATGCCGTCTCTGATCAGGAATCGGCAGTGGTTAACTGCATATTTTGGTTCATTAACATAATTTTTAAAAGGCTCAGTTTAAATGATTAAAGAAAAAAAAAAAGCAAAGCATAGCTCGTTAACTGTGGCCAGCTTTGACTGTAATTGAAAGGGATCCGCTCTGCCGTTAATAATTACTGCATCTCGACACGCTGGCCTCCCCCCATAGCCGGGGACACCGGGAGCGACCCGCCCCCTGCTGATGCGTGCTTCCTGTAAGCGGGCCCCGCTCTGGATGCAGCCCTGGCATGGGGCTCAGCTTGCCATATGCCCAAGGTGGACAGACGGCATGTGCCCTGCCCCCCACCTCACCTTAATGGGCAGGATATTAATTAACTTCCGCCACGCCGTGCTTCGGTGACACTTAAACAGCCGGGACATATGCTTAGTAAATGCTCCAATTCAGAACAGTGACCATGATGCACCAACTCATTTATTATGTTTTTGATTAATGCTGGAATAACGCTGCTCTGGCTCTTTTTTTTCATGTACGGTACAGTGTGGTACGGTACAATGACCACAGGACAGAAAGCTCCTCACAGAGCCGGTCTGGGGGCAGCCATGTTCGTTTACCCCCTAGGTCTCATATTAGCACCTACGTTAGTGACATCCCACGTCTCCATCCGCCTCCGCGGGCAGCGGGAAGCAGGCGAAGCCGCGCGGGTCAGGTTACCCGCTCATCCAGCAGTGGGCTGGCGTCTCGTGGGTCTGGCTAGCAGAGCCTTACGGGTTCCAGTGCTGGCCATGTGAAGTCACCCACAGAACTGCCCTGCAGGGCGGAGAGCACCGACAGGGTCCCCCATCAGAGGGGGCGCTGAGCTGAGGAGGGATGCATGTCACCCACCCACCCTGCGATGACTAATCAGGGCATCCCAGAGCATCACAGTGGGTCCATATCATTAAAATGATATTTACCTGCAGCCACTTGGTCAGAACAGCACATTCACAAGGTCATGGAAGGCACTGGGGGCTTGCGGGGGTGGGATGAGCCACTCCGGAGATGGAGCAGAGGACGGTCATTTATGGAGATGGGTGGGCAGGACCAGAGGAGAAGAACGATAACATGGATATGATCAACGCCAGCAGGAGCAGGAGGCCAGCTTCGGTCTGGCCAGCTGGAGATCCCAAGAACATCATAGGACTGGAATGAGGACAGCATCTGTCCATTACTGCCCCTCCCCTCCCCTCCCCCCTTCATGACTGCTGGATCCCGCGACATAGTGATGTGTCTCAGGACCCGAGTCTCAGCCCGCACCTGTACCAAACATCGCATAAGAAAAACACAGCAGCCCTGATCAGCCTTTGCTGTGCCGTTCCTGAACACGCCCCACGCAGATGCATCAACACGTTGTCAAAATGAACCCAAGCTGATAAAAAATGTCAACAACAACAATGTGATGCAAGCGGCGGGTGCAAACTCCCGCTTAATGATATAAGACCATGGCAGTGAACCATGCCGCCCCCTAGTGGAGGTGAGAATAACCACAATCCACTGAGAGGGTCAAGACAACAGCTGTGAGAAACGAGCACCATGCAGAGACCATAAGTGGGGCTGGGGCTTTTGGGGGGAGAGGGGCTGATGACACCCGGGGGGCGTTGAGTGTGCCTTATGTTGCATGCCGTACATATTAACACCTCCTTAGGATACGTTCAGAGGATCAGGATATGAAAACACCAGCCCACATTGCATGGATTTTCTCTAAGTTGCAGCATTTCCTCCATTGAAGTTTAACTTGCATATAGAGTTTGGACTGTAAGATTCACTTGGTACAATGAAATTTTGGATAATAAAAAATTGTCTAAAATATCTGTAGAGTTCCATGGGTCAGTAAGCCACTGACATACAGGATAAGGACTAGAACAGTTTGAGAATTTCATGCTCACTCACCCCTCCACACACACACGATACAGGGAGAAAAAGAGAAATGCAGTCATCTATAATCACAGCTGGAGAGAGGACCACCTTCCAGCCAATCAAAATGGAAATCACACCTGTTTCAGTGCTGGTCACACACTCAAATCAATCCCAGCAGCATCATCCAAATGAGAAGCACAGCAACACTGTACTGCCATGTCCATGTGACCCTGAGCCAGGGTTTTAGACCAGTAACCAGGGAAACAGCGGCGTCGCCACCCAGATGCTCTACAGAGGCTCTCACTCGACACTACCTGCCTCGCAGCAATTTAAGTCCCACCCAGATGCTGCCCCCCCAACAGCGACTTGGGCAAAACGTGAATAAACACACATGATCTCAGGTTATCGTCAGTGGCTGCCGCCTTTCCTGCCAAATTGAAAAATAATTTGCATTTTAATGTGATGCCTCTTGAGTTTTTCACAGTGGCAGCAAAGGTGTAGCTGCAGAGATACAATCAAAAGTTTGCAGAACAGCACAGCCCCTATAGGTCTTCCCCACATGACTTTCCTGTGCCTTTGAGACGCCCCCCCCCCCCACCCCCGCAGTTTTGGACTTCAGAGAGATTTGTGCAAATGGAGCCCTCTGGGAGAAAGGCGCTGCGATGCCCGTTTGCCCTCGTTTGGAGAACATGCACCTGCTTCACCCCACTGGCCGACCGACAGGACTCTGCATGCGGCTTAAAACCAAAGCTCGGAAAGTTCCGGTGCCCTTTGCAAGGACACAGACCATCCCTATGCCATTCAAATTTTAGAGCAAATTAGCACAAATTTTGGTTGATTATCACTGAATTTTAAAAATTAAAGGACAGCAGTCAGAATACATTCACAGAGATGGGCACAATTTCATCAAAAAGTATCTTGTTACAAATTACAAACACTTGCTCATCAAATGCAACAGAATAAAATACAAAATACAAGAAGTGTGAGAAAATGTATTTAATTAAAATATAAGTAATTTGTAATTGGAAAATACAAAAATATATGTAAAATAGCATTAGTTCATGACAAATACATATACCGTTTTAGCCCTAGTAATATAGAGGTACCTTGGAACACGAACTTAATTCATTCTAGGAGGCTGGTCGACTTGCAATTTGGTCACAGTCCAAGTCGAATTTCCCCATAAGAAATAATGTAAATGAATTTAATCCATTCCAGACCCCCAAATGATTGCCTATTAAACTTATCTACCTAACTAACTAATGATAAAGAGCATTAGCAATCAATATAAAACTAATACACATGAAAAATCACACTGAAGCAATAAACATGAAAAGAATGACAATCCCGTACTCCAAAGCGAGAGCAGACACACGTGCACCACTTTCAAGTCTTGCTATAATTTCTATAACTTCTATGAGTTACTCTCACTACTTTCCTCTTTGGTTTGATGCTATGACTGTTTACTTTCTCAGGGGCCATGATTACTGTATCACTAAATGTACTGTAGATAAGGCACATGCAAAATTCATACAGCTTTCGCATGTCGAACTCAGTCGAAAGGTACCGCGAGACTAAGAGTGATTCATATGCATCAGCATCCCAGTAGGTCTGTTTGCCTTTGTGTAAGCCCCTCAGAGACGCATCTCAATTGAGTTTTAGCAGATCTGCTTTGTTTAGTCGTGTTCCAAGTTTTCGGTGAAGTTACGGTTAGATTTTTCAACCTGTTTGAGGTCTGAATTGGTAGAGTTGAACGCGCATCTCGACCCATACAAGTATTAGCAGGAACGGTCGAGTTCCAAGATTTTGGTCGAGGTATAAGTCGAAAAACATTCAACAGACCCGTTCGATGTCCGAGTTGGTCGAGTTAAGAGGCATTCGAGTTTGAATTTGTGTGTTATAATGTTAATAGTGAATTGCAAAAATAGCTATTGTAACATTAGTAATGTAATTAGAGCTCAACAGACTGTGTCGGCAGCCGTAGGTTGGGGGAGGGGCGGGATAGGATATTGCAATTCCGCCTTTCGGAACCAAAGTGTGAGATTGTGAATATTTGTATTGCAGTTTCGGTATCAGTTTCAGAATTATTGCAGTCTTAGTTTAAATCCAGTGTTTCCCACAGAATTAGTGGTTTTACGGTGTGTACATAAGGAGGTTCACCTATGCTTATTTAAATTAATTATCATAACGCGTGTATTTCCCGCTTTCTTACAACAGGGTGCTGAACATACACAAACATGAAGAAGAAACCGTTTTTTAAGAAAAAAAACAGAACCGTGTGTATAATATCTGACGTTAAGTTCCCCAGCCGGTTCTCCCTTTTACACAGGCTCAGTGGCTATAAAAGCACCCACATTTAGCTGATAGAATATAATTCTGTTAATGAAATCTTCCATATATAACATAAGTTGCCACTGCCTGAGCAAGCCAGTTGAAATGAATTAAAATGTCACTAGCAGGCCAGCAAGTAAATTGACAAGTTCCAGAGCACAGCACTACTCTTTGCTACAGTAATTGCTCTATTTTTCTGTCCTACTGTACAATGATATTCCGTGAGCAATATCTGATAGTATACTTTACTTTAAGGCAATTTGCACTGAGTACCAAAGCAGCTTCTTTCCTTGGACTGCTGATCATGTTAAAATGAAGTTCGCATCAAGCAAACTGGGCCCAACAGGATGTGTCACGTCAGTACCGGTCTTTGCCGGTATAGGACTCGGTGTCCCCATCAGAAGATCATCGGCCGCCCTCTCCCCTCCCTGATGGATATTTACACTTCCCGCTGCCTCAGCAGAGCAAAAAACATCATCAAGGACAGCTTCCACCCTGGCTCAGATCTGTTTGACCTGCTGCCCTCAGGGAGGTGCTACAGGTGCATCACAGCAAGGACAGACTCAAGAACAGTTTTTTTCCCAAAAGCCATAACCACTCTAAAGTTGCACATGCACTGACTGGACAGTAGACTACACAGTCTAACCCCCCAACCCCTGGACTTCCTTCTATCAACTGTGCAATATCCATTACCTAAATGGTATTGATAACTGTGCAATACCTGTATACTGTGCAATATCATTGCTCTATATCCAACATCCACTACTCACTGCACATGATCATTATTACCGTGTAAATCTTAAATAACCCACACTGCATATTACATTGTATATTCATATATTTAAAAACCCTTTTTAGTTATTTATTCTTCCATATGTATATAGCACTGCAGAACTTTTTGCATTATTTGTTTATTGTTTGTCGTGTCTACATGTTTGCACTGAAGGAGCTGCTCTTAATCATTATACATGTGTACAGCGACAATAAAAGGCATTCATTCATCCGAGGCAAAGTGAAACGCTGACAAGTCGGCACCTCCTTGACTAGCCCTGGCTCACATAATTTACATGCATCAAGCCAAAGACAGTGGTAGGAGATTTAAAAGTCTGTAAGGCAGGTGATGAAAGTTCTTAAAATGACGATCGATATAGATAGATAGATAGATAGATAGATAGATAGATAGATAGATAGATGACATATTATTTCAAATACACATAATACATCTCAAAGTATTTTGTTACCAATTTTTTTTTCTGTCCTGCAAAATGCAAATTACAAAATACTCAAAAGTAAAAATGCATTTTAAATACATTTCATTGAAAACTGCCCAATGGCAAAGACTCTGTACTGCATACATTAATCACATTGTAGTCCATTCAGGGATACTTATTGATGCCTCGATTTCAGATACATTCTTTTATAATCCTACCATCCCTACATCCAGCGGGAACACTAAAGATGCTTCTAGAACCTCATGAGAGAGCTCCAAAGACCTTTGAGCAACACATTCTCAATGTGGTCATAATTACATTTTATCTTCCCCGCTATAATTCAGACTCTTTTTAATACCAATGCAAAAAAGTGGAACTGCTCATCAATGAATCACATTCAAGGACATACCATGATATTTTATGATAAATTCATGCTTTTATGAAAGTTTAATGTTTTCCAGCTGACAAAGAGGAGAATCTAACCCATTCCACAAGTTACATAAGGATACTATATAAATATTTAGTCACATTTTATTTATGTATTTCAAATGGAGAAAATAAATCAAAGCTATCAAAAACCTATTGTGTTAAGTTTGAGGAGGGGGGAAAGCAATTTCCTACAGGGGAATGGGGCGACAGAGTCGGCAGCCATAACCCAAAGGAGCCTACTGGGAAAGCCATGCTGATGGATCACTATGAAGAGAAAGCTGGATTGGAGATGGCACTCGGGGGCTCAGCGCTGATACGGAAGGCCATGTGGGGGAGGGGGGCACTTTGCAAGTGAGTTTGTTAGATGGAGAGCCCCCAGCACATGGCCCCGACACCTGGAGCAGATAAACACATCGGAGAGCATTCAAGGCAGAAGATAAACTCAAAAAGAGACTGCAGAGTTCCAAGGTTTAGGGACAGAAGGTTTAGGCACTGAGGCCATAAAATTAGGGATAAGTACAGAGTGAAGCGCAATAATGATGGTGGACAGACTAGCGGAGTCATTTTCTCAGAAGCATAAGATCCCCTTCAAATGTTATCAACAAAATATCTAACCAGGCAGCTGTCTAATGGGAGGCAAAGTACCTAAGAGCTTTGACTCTTTGGTAAATGGTTGAAGGCATAAAAAGAGATGTTGCAAATGACCTTGCCACAGGCAATGATCATTACTAACATATCGTATCTTTGATGTCAGACCCAATGTTTTTAGTCAAACTTGCACATTGTGTGTTTTACCAGAGTCAGTCAGATGTGTACTCTCTCGATGCCAGTTGACCATAGCCCACACTCAAGAAACCTTCCATGTCCACTACGCCTGATAGCACACCACGGGGGCTTCAGCAGCAGGAACTGGAGAAGGGGTGCAGGGCGAAGAGATGCAGAGGAGCAGTAGGACATTGGAGCCCAGGCCAAAGACACCGGACACCATTCTCCAGTCACCGTTCACCTAAATGGGTTGTCCTGGAAACTAGGCCATTCATTAAGCAAGGAGGTCGAATCTAATGAGATTCTCATTGCGAGTAAGTAGGGCGACTTTTCTGCCAGAGAAATAAAAATGCAGAGAGTGTGACTTTATGTGTGATGTCGAGTCATGTGGGTTAAGTTTATGTTTTTTCATGGTAGATATATATAGTTAATCTCCCAGTAAATATATGTCAGAAAGATATGAAGTCATGCAAACCACTGGCTACCCGACATTCCTGCATAACGGAAGCAGGAGGCTCGCCTGGCTAACACAATGCCAGAGGATGCTGCGTTTCCCCCTGTGTCCTCACACCAGTCACCCTGTAGTACTCAATCCCAGAATGCACCGCTGAGCTTCTAATTGGCTGCTTGCATCGCCTGACAGACAGATGCTGGCCCCAGAACACTGTGGCATGCATAAAATAGTATCTTAGTGCACTCGTGCCGAAAAGCAGATTTAACACATGGACAAAGCTGGAATTATGTTACAATAGAAGAATGTGGATTGCGTTTCAATGGCAGAGAAGCACAATGGGACAACGGGAGAAATTGATGCAATTGTCAGCAAGAAGCAGTACGCAGCTGCAGACCAACATCTGTAAAAATCCAGTGCATGAGCACCACCGCATGAGACATAATGTTACAGATTGCCACACTGCCCCTGACTACTGATGCATTTAAAGGTAAATGCAGAGGGATGTCGCAATAAGCAGATCGAGAAGCACAAGGCGCCATCATTCATGGGCCGTGATGCCAACAGCACCCCGCCGAGTGGAAAAGGCAACTAGCGAACAGCCTATGGTTTCTACACTGTACTCTCCTGGCACACTTTATAGGAAAACATGACTCCGTAGATGTTATGCAGCAAACATCTCCATAATGGCAATTTCTCATCACACAGATTTTAAAGGGGGTTGGTTGGTGGGGGGTGGATTATATCAGCTTCATAGGTCTGTCAAAAACAGTGGTGTTTATTTCAGAGGCTCTTCAACAACTGCAAAGTGAGCGGTCTGCCACCTTTGGGGGTGATTAAATCCCAGAGTGGAGAAAGACATAAATACATAATGAGAACTCATTCAATGAGATAAGAGCGGGAAATGGGAATGTGAAGGCTAGTCTCTTTTGAATGTTTCTGATTGTAAGTGCAGCGTATATCTCATGAAGTTGCACTCCAATCAAACCGATGGTCTGGCGTGTGAGGAATACTGAAATCCAGCAGCGTGGAGTGTGACTGGGGGTCTGCTTTGCCTCCCACAGGATCCGTCACAAGAAATTCAACACCCCCATAACCTGGGCCATAAGAAGGCGACTTAAAACACTACAGTAATACACTGTATATTGCCCATACACAAATGTTTCAGTCTCCAAATACGGTTAATCCCCAGTAATTAAGTATTTAAAGCCAGTCTTTAAAGTTCCCCACTTGTTTGGGAAGGACAGCAAGCTGGTATTCGATAGGACTAGTGCGTGTTGTCAATCATGTCTGGTTTAAGGCAATCGATATCACTCTATTGACCAAAGTTAAATGGGTTAAACCAGACGAAGGCTGACAGCACATGATAATCTCACACACCGCTGTAGTTCCTAGTTTCACCACTATATGGCCACACAATACCTTTTAACAAATGATAATAAGAAACAAAAACCTTTCTGCTCATGGGTCTGGCAGTTAGACTGAGGGAGTTTAAACAGGTGCGCCAACACTGCAGGTATCTGGACAGCCATAGTGTCAATTAAGACTGAGAAAATGGAAAAAGCCATCCAGTCCAGTCAGAGCCAGCATGGCTACTGATACTGGCAGCTCTCGCTGATACGACAAACTTCAGCGCAACTCGCTCAATAAACAAGGGAGGTAGAAGAGAACAGCAGGCAGGCATAGAGCAGTGCAAATTACAACTGCCAGGATGAAATTATGATGCGCGCATTGCAATTTAGCAACGGCGGCAAACAAAACAAACACCCACCAACCTTGATGCGTTACACTACTGGATTAAGAAACTCAAAAACTTTTAAAGTTGCCAAAACAATAGACATGTAAAAAAATAAATTCCAGGAACTGCTAAAACAGAAAGGTGGTGGTCCAGGTCAGCCCCTACTCACCCATCACCAGGAAGTGGTCAGGGTCGGATTGGCAGAGGCCTTCCCTACAGTGGTTATGCTAAACACTGATAAGCAACAGCCTGGTTACTGTAACCTCCGTGTCTCACATCTCCATGCAAAAGCTGCCACATTCTGAGCTTGTTTGGCTCAGAAAGCACAGCCTTCTACTCTGTCTAGACCTGAGGGTTGGAGCTATTGGAGCCTCACGGTCAAAGAGCAACAGACAGAAAGGAGTGGGCAGATGCCCTCAGACTCCTGGTCAGAGCTTACAAAGCAGTTGGCTTTGTGGAGGACAACACAGTATCATTAACATTAGTGAATATATTTATCTTTATTAAGTGTGTTTCTTCTGATGTCCTCTGCCAGCCTAGATATGGACTGGGCAAAGTAAATCATGGGCAGCACCTGGATGACATTGGTCCTGGTCATGTCTGGTGGATGAGTCTAGCTCTCAGACAGAAACACAGGCTCTGATGGATAGATCCTTCGCCTTGTCTGCCGAGTGCAATGAGCTGTAGAGAGTTCTTCAACGTCATCAAAACCAAGTGAGAAGAGCCAAGCAGAAAACAGAGGTGGTTATGTCCTAAACTTAGGGAAGTGAAGAAAATTGCATAGTTGGTTGGGATAAGGGAAAGTAAAAGATGCGCAACTGAACCTCACCAGTTAGCAATGACAAGAGCGCTTTAGTGTGCTTTACAATCTGCTCCACAATCAGCGCTGAACTGCCAAACCTATTTAGAAAGCACATAAAGCAGCAAACTGAAAGGCTGCATCCAAGCACCCAGTGACAAACAAAGCCAATGGCAAGCTGGGGACGAATCCCACTCATCTGCAGATGAGCTTGCAGGGCATCCGGTCACACCTGTGAGCACGGTGGGAGGCACTTTAGGCTTCCTGTCCATCGCTCTGCTTGTCAGCAGGAGGTGCCCTTCGTCTCCAAGCAGGCCAATACAATTTTCATCCACACAAGTAAAGAACAGACATCAGAACTGGCAGGGTATGTTTTTCATCTTTCCGTCCCAAAAAAATGGCCCGACTGTATGCATGATGAACAAGCCGGGCCAGCAAAGGGGGGATTTCAGTGCAGAATAAAGTCTGAAACTGCCGTCGGCTCCATGTCAGAAAGTCGGACACGGGAATGGCACATGCTACCTGAAGACACATCGGACAACAAGTTTACAGATGTATGACAGCACCCTCCAGCTAAGAACTCAATTAGAAACCACACTGCCTGCTGAATAAAGACTGATGTATAGTAAGGCTTCCATGCAACACAGGATCAACTGCATAAATAGCGGTGGAGCCACCCATTTGTCTATAAGCAATTCTTTCAGATAAATATTTAAAGAATAATGGCGACAGATGATACAGGAAACAACCTAATCAGATATAAAATACTATAAGAAAACACATTTGTCCAGAACCCCAACTTATCACCTGCATAATGGACAAAACATTAAAAGTAATAGCCTGAAAATGATTTCATTTTGACGGAGCATGCAGAAAATGATCAATATCCTGTTCCCAAAGTCATTTGAACAAACATGCTTATCGGTGACACATCCGCACGGTGGAATAATGTAGGCCTAAGTTTCAGTCTGACATTGTCATCGTCGACCCTGAAAGCTTCTTTGAATAACACTCGATAAGTGGCTCCTTTGTAAGGTAATTTTTGGTTCCCACAATAATGCAATGCATACAAATCTACTTTGCTATGCTTTGTAGGAGTACAGCAGCTTTGGTGTCACATCTAATGTTCAGATATTTGTGTGTAGGCTCTGTGTATTTACACGTAACATTAGTTAAAGAGTGCTAACTGATGACAGAGCTTTAATTCTCATCAAATCTAAATATGTCTGCTTGACAAGGGGTCAACTGCTTCCACTTGAGTTCTGTGACTTAAACATGACATGACAATACTCTGATAGCCTCCCATTGTTCAGGCCACTACGTCACTGAAGAGGCTAACAGCAGCTGGCTGACAGGTACGTATCAATGGTACGTCGTATCCTTCTACTGTATGAACAAAGCATGCACTGGGAGACCACTCCGCAGGGAGCTACAGCATTAGCCTTTGGGCCTGTCCCTCAGACAGACTCACACTGTGGAATAGTCGGGATTTGAGAAAGGTCAGCCTATCAATTATGCTTTTATGATACCACCTATGAGCAGAAAGCATCACAATGTTCAGAAATAACAGCTGATTCCTGCATTTGACCTTAAAAGCCACAATTTTCATAACGGGCTTCCCTGCAGATACTGTTCTGAATAGCTTTTAATGCAACAAATTGAATACATAATAAGCATATGTTTGTGGAGAGCTTTCCGTCAGGTACGTGGGGGGAAGGGGGGGTGTTTATGTATAACTGCTGTTAATGTCAAAGATTACTACATTTTATACCCAGGGGGATAAAGACCAGAGGGGGTAACTTACAGTGTAAGAGGAGCTGCTAGGGTTTCACCCCACCTATACTGCCCAGGACTATCACGTTCTGGGGAAGGAGGGGGGTCCAGGATATTTCCATTTCACTCTATTCCCCTGGCACTCCACTGAAAAGCAGCACTTGCTCAGTCCCAACATACACCGAAGACTGTCGCCCCCTCCCAAGGGAAAGACCGCCTGTGAGGACAAAGCAAGAAAATAAAACTGCAGCCATATGCACAAAGTGGGCGATTCTGGTGCACTCTCGTAAATGAAGCCCACCACCCCCATCGGCTTCATTCAAAACATCTACAGCACGGCCTGCATGGGCCGCTCAGGTGGCCGCCCACTGCCGCCTCAGCGGGGACGTGCCAATTCTGAAACGGTAGCTTCCTCTTCAGATATGCGTGGGCATCTGCGTACATACCAAACAGAACACAAGGCGGGCCGAATCACCCATTCGCCACTTTAATCCAAATGAATCCTCTCGTGCTTTCAGAGGGCTCATGCCGAGAGGAGGTAATGGCACTTGTTAACAACCTTGGCAGCGCAAGACCAGTTCCTCCCAGTGGATGAGCTCTGTTTACCATCCCATCCATGTGGGGGAAGCACACCTCAATAATATTCAGTGAAAGGACTAGAAAGTGACATGCTGTTTATAAGCCATGGGGGTCTGTATGTAAAGAAAATGGCAGCCAGAACCCTGGTATTGTCCATAACGGAGCTGAGCATACTCCCCAGTGTCCAGCAGGGGGCCTCGGGCTCTTTCTGAACAGGCCTGGTGATGCTGCCGCTCACTGCACATGTGCCATGCTGCTCCCGTCATGCTGCAGCAGCGCCCCCTGCAGGCCTTCACCTTCAACACTTTGTGCATATGGCTGCTACGTGGAGGTTGTCTAGAGCAAACTGCACACGTAAACTCAAATGCAAGTCAGAGACGCAGAGGGCATCAGAAAGACTGACATGCTGGTTTTCAGCTCTTACATCAATGATTCAAGTCAATGGAATCAACTCAATGGTGTTCGAGCATCACCAAGGCACCAACCGAAAACGCCTCCCACACAAGTCCGGTCACCCGGACAGCATCCATCTGAGGGCTGGAAAAGCAGCAGAGCAGGGGATTTCAGGGTGATGCCTCATGCACTCTGATAGACACGTTTCTGGGAAGGAAAATATAAAAATGATCATTTTAAACAACCCCCTCTTGAATGCCTGAACACTGCTGTGAACATGAGATTCATAATAACACAGACATTTTTGTATAATCCAGTTCAATAGTCTATATATATTTTTTTTATCATTTTTTTTTTACTTTTGACTGCACATGAAATATGGAGAGCGAGTAGCTTGAGCAGGTGCCAGGAGGCCAAATCCTAGCCGCTTTGCTGCAGGTTCGCTCTCAATTCCCCACACCATTAACACCTTGAGTGCTGTTACTTCTTACAGAATCACAAAACATGATGTTAGCCTCAAGTGGTTACTCATGAGACTCCAGGCATCCCAGCAATCGCCATCCTTTAACCTGTGGAAAGAGCTGCCTGTAGGTTTCCAGACAGGGTTTTCTGCCCCAAGAGGATCTTGTAAACGGATATCTAACAAAGACCAGATTGGTGAGTTCATGCTGTATTAAATCACTGTGAACTTGTTAGACAAAAGTGCTCTTACCTTGACATATGCAGTCAACATCTACTTCCCCTGTTGGGCATAGATTTGGTCTGAACTGCTCAAAGAAAAGAAAGAAAGTGCATTAAATCCTGGATGAAAAAAAATTAAAAAGTAACCAAAAAAGCTATTGAGCATTGATAAAAGTCTGAATGAAGTAGGACTGCTGCAGTAAACATGGTTAAAATGAGGTAGAAAGCAGCACATATGTGGGAGAGATCAGGCTCAAGAGTTTTTGTCTTGGGTCACTGGATTGCTTTATGATCTAGAGTATCCATAACCCAAAAGGGACCAACTATATAAGTTTCAGTATCAAAAATAGGCTTTTTTGTGACTGTGCTTTTAGTATAAAGAAAAAGAACAGAGATTAATGGTATTGTGTGTGTAGTGTCCAAATCCAAAAATGGACCCTAAGGTTGACACTTTGCTCTCTCCCATCCAAAAACGTAACACAAAAGAAAAGAAGAAGCGGCAACAAAAGTACGCATATCCAGTCGCTTAACTTAAAACTATTTACTAAATTGAATAACACTACAGTATACAAAGTTTTCCGTATAGCAAAAGAAATACTTCGAAAATCAAAAAAGCAGAATTCCTTCCAAAATCAAGAGAGACAGAGGTCAAAAAACTGTGTAGCTCCGTCCTTCCCTAATTCCTTAATGACCTCTACTCTCACGTGACGCTCTTAATGGTACAAACCTTAACTGAACAATATGATATTATTATAAATAATAATCACAAAATAATCTCCATCAGCAACATAAGACCCATTATACTTTCAATCCATAAACCCAAATTATCACAAATATTGTTTTACGCTCCTACATCACCAGCCCCTAATTGTTATCATGATGCTTGAAACAATTACAAAACAGAGACATACTGTAAACATACATCGAAGGAGCCTACCAGTTGCACTAACTTAAATATCTGAATGTCACTGTCAACTAAATAATGTCTTTTGCCCTTTGTCTTCTCCAACTTCACCTTGTCCCCAACAAGGACTCACTTCAGATCCATCTTCTGCTTCTTGAAGCAAACAGAGCTTTGTTATCGGTCAACAAAGTTCATTAGTCTTGGTCTTGACCCAGACTTGCCGAATAAGGCCTTTCTTTTCAGACAGAGTCTCTATTATCCATCCAAGAGGCCAGGAATTTCTCGGAGAGGTGTCACCCACGATCAGCACCACATCGCCGACTCTGAAGTTCCATCCCGCAGTGCACCATCTTTGACGCTCATGAAGCTGCGTAAGATATTCTTTACACCAACACTTCCAAAAGACATCTGAGAGGTACTGTACTTGTTTCCATCGGCGACTAGCATACTGATCATTCCTATCAAACACTCCCGGTGGTAAATTAGGCTTGACCCTTTTGTTGACAGTGTTTTTCAACCTTGCAGGTGTTCCATTCTCTGATCGATTTCTTCAACTCACCATCGGCTGATGTGAAATTGGTTCCATTATCATTATCAGAATCTCCTTCACTTAGCGACTGGGCTGATACTTGGCAGATGAAATTTAACATAGATAAATGTAAGGTAATCCATGCAGGGAGCAGAAAT
>JAODJU010000001.1:51781091-51801579 GCA_026776725.1 Gnathonemus echidnorhynchus | reverse complement strand
TAGATAAGATTTTAACAACTCTGAGCTATTAGTTAAGTTCTCCCCAAACGAGCTTGATGGGCCGAATGGCCTTCTCTCGTTTGTAAATTTCTTATGTTCTTATGTTCTTTTGTTCTAAGCAGGACAACGGAACAGACAGCAAACTCAAAATGACTTGTCTCCTTCATGCAAGAAATCTTCGAATTGCATTAATGCACGCATCTGTGTCAAGCGAAGATGTGACTTCAAATGTACAGCTTGTATTGCGAAACACGTAAAGATAACGCCATACCTCTTCACTTGAACTCTCCCTCGCTTCACAAGGAATGGGCCAAAATAGTCCACACCTACTCAAGTAAACGGTGGATCATCTGGAAGGACTCTGCACCTTGGTACTGTAGGTTAGTCATAAGCTGCTTTCCTGCAGATCTGTGCAGTCGTCTACAAGTAGTGCACTTAGAAAGCATTTGTCTGATGGCACCACTTGCCCCAAAAACGCTGATGGAGCTCAGCCAACATATGATTCCTTCCAGCATACCCTATAGTTTTGTGTATGTGTCTCAATATTACATTCGTAACATGCAAATCCTTTGGCAGTATGGCTGGCTGCTTCCAACTGTCAGGCATCGCTGCTCTACTCAACCGTCCACCAACTCTCATGACTCCTTCTCGCATCACAGGATTTAATTTGCGGAGACAGCTTCCTTTCCCTACTTTATGTTTTCTTCTTAGCATTGCTAAGTCATCTCCAAATTTTTGTCTCTGGCAGTATTTTACAATCTTCAATTCTGCATTATCTAGATCTTCACAAGTTATGCCCTTTCCTTTGTAAGATTTTTAAAACTTGTTCATTTTGATTTGAATGCCTTGTTCCGTTTCAGCTGAAGCCTTTTTGTCCATCATACTTAATTCCTTTCTCTTTATTTTCAGTTCCAACAGCATCTCTTTCCACCTAAGAAACCAAGCAACAGCACGTTTCAGCTTCATCCAGGATGAATAGTAGTTCATCATCCGGTCCATGGAATCTTGGGGCTTCTTTACTTGTATGGCATGTACTTTGATTACTCGTTTGACCTCAGGGTCATCAATGTCTAACAATCCGGCATCTGGATTCTGCGGCCACTCGTTTTCTGAGCAGTGCAAGAATTTTGGTCCAGAAAGCCAACTGCTACAGTATTTTTTAAGAAGGCTTTGACAGTCTGTCCTCTTGAGACATAATCTGCAGGGTTAAGAGTCGTATTAACATATCTCCACTGTGAAATGTGAGAATGCTTCAGAACTGTCGATATTCTATTACCTACAAAGGTCTTAAATCTGGTGCTTTCACTTCTCAGGTACTTAAGTACAGCTGTGCTATCAGTCCAAAAGACTGAGTCACGAAGCTTCAGATCAAGTTCCTTTTTAAGTAGCTTGTCCATCTTGACTGCTACGGTAGCTGCAGTCAATTGCATTCTTGGAATTGTTGGTGCCTTTAGTGGCGCTACCCTAGCCTTTGCCATCATCAAGGTAGACTGAGTCTGGCCACTTTCATTGCCTAACAGCAAGTAGCTGACTGTTCCATACACAAATTCCGACCAAATTCGCTCATCTTGATGCATCTGTTGACTCCAAAACTGCCTAAGACCCATTCTTTACATCTCTGTATAACATCATTTGGCAAGTTTTCATCCCAGCTGTATTTTTCTTGGCAAAGGTCTTGAAGGATTCTCTTAGCTGGTAAGAGAACAGGAGCAAGGAAGCCCAATGGGTCAAAGATAGAACTGACAAGAGAAAATAGGCCTCTCCTAGTCAATGGCCGATCCTTAAGACTAATCTTGAATTTGAACTGATCTGATTCGGCACACCATTGGATTCCCAATGTTCTCTCCATTGGTAAGCTGTCTTGATACAAAGTCAAATCTTGAAATCCTTGTGCTCTTTCTTCATCAGAAAATAAGGTGAGCAGTTTTCGACTGTTACTTGACCACTTTGTCAGCCAGAAATTTTCCCTTCGCCAACATACTCCTCAAATTGGAGCAAAGAGCAATGGCCGTATCTTCATCTGTAACTGACTTAAGGCAGTCATCAACATAAAAATTCCTTTTAACTGTTTTAGCAGCTTCTTGACCAAATTCAAACTTGAAATCTGTTGCACATTTTTGCAAAGCAAAACTTACAACACTAGGCAATGAAGTTGCGCCAAAAATGTGGATCACCATTTTATATTCAGCAAGCTCTTCCTGGTAGTTCCCACCAGAGGAACCTCAAGAGATCTGTGTCTTCGTCCCGAACCTTGACCTGGTGGAACATAACTTCCACATCTGCCATCATAGCCATAGCCTTTTGTCGGAACCTCATGAGGACCCCCACCAACAAACTTGTTAAGTCAGGACCTTGCAAGAGTTGTTGATTTAATGATGTTCCTTGGTAGCTCGCCGAGCAATCAAAAACCACACGTAGTTTCTGCTTGACAGGATGTCGGACCCCGTGGTGAGGCAGGTACCACGTCATTCCATTTGGTGGCGCGAGCTGGCTCTTGTCAAGCTTCACCGCATAACTCTTTTGAAGAATGTCATCCATGAATGCAGCGTACTCCGTCCGAAGCTTGACATCTCTCCTGAACCTTTTCTGTAAATTCAGTGCAGGTTATTCAGTGACAGATCTATTGTTTGGCAGACTCAGTGATTTGTTTTTTACTTGAAGGCAAATACTGTAATGACCATCAGGAAGTCTTAATGATCGAGACACCATGGCCATGAACAAGTGGTCTTACTTAGACATTTCAAATTCTTTGACTTGTTCTGCATCAGGGAAATCTTCCTTAAACTGCAGCTGCTTTGCTACAGAAATTCGCTGCTACTTCAGTTTGCTTCCCATTTTGCTGTTTCTACATCCACCTCAGAGTGGACCATTCACCGTCCAGCCCAAAAATGTTTTAATGGCATATGGCCTGTTACCTATGCTGCTGACAACTTGAAGCGGTTCCATAGCCTTGGGTACATTTGCTCCTATGAGCAATTCAATCTTACACTCAATGGCAGGAAGATGCAATTTCTTCAGGTGAGGCCAGTCATCAATATCCCTTTGACATGGAATATTATCTTCGATAACTGGAATTTCTTTCTGTGAGTACACCTCCGGAAGCTCAATAAACTGACTGTCGTTCAGACTACTGATTTCCAGCCCAGAAACTACTCGGGTGTGGACCACTGATTCCCTTCCCATTGTTCTTAACAGAACGGTTGTGCTCCGTCCACTCACATTCAGTTCATTGATCAGTGACTCCGTACAAAAAGTAGCAGTGCTACCGGGATCTAAAAACGCATATGTAACTACTGTCTTTGTTCCCTTCTGTGCCTTGATGCTGTTACGATGCGTGCGGGCGATCGGGGAAGCAGGCGAGATCAGGCGTCAATACAGGTAGAACAGGGGTTTAATGGGAATAAACAGGGCAGACAGAGAACAAACAGAGCAACACTACAAAACATCAATGACAGATCTGACGGGACTGAACTCAGACGTGAACAATCGAAAGCGCAGAATCTTCCTTACCGGCCCCAGCGACACCAAAACTTAACGTTTGCGCGAAAGCACTTAAGACTGATTGCGCTTCACAACTTTCCTTTGTCACTGTCTCGTCCGTATCTTGTGTTGAGCTGCCCTAGAGTTTTATGTGGAGTAGCATGGGATGTGACCGAAAACATTCTTGACATTGCGCTCTGTCTTTGCAGCTGCTGCTCATGTGTCCATGTTTTAAACATCCAAAACATAAACCTTTAATTCTCAAGAAATCAATCTTTTCTTTATGAGACTTGCTCTGGAGTCTTCTGCATGCTGCAAGTCAGTGTTGCCCTCCATTGCAATAAGTGCAAGGCTTGCTGCTGGCATCAACAGAGAAAGTTTGCATTGTAGGTGGTGCTTGGTTCTCCACCTCTTCCTTATTTTTCTTCTACTGTTTGATTTCCTTTTCGATTGGAACTGCAGTTGTAGCAAAGGCCTTCTTTGTTGCACCTTTCTCCTTAAATTGTGGCCTTGCCTTTGGCTTATGCTGTTCTTTCTGGCCCTCCTTTAAATCGCCATACAGTGGATGCAGAATGTACTTAACTTGCTTAGCGACAAAGTCCACAAAGTCTTTGAACGCTGCTCTTCTGTTTATGGATTCTTGAATATTACATGCTACCTTTCGCCTCCTTTCTTTAAGCTTGTATGGCAATTTGTTTGCCAGTGCCCTTAAATTAACTGCATTGTTCAAGTCTTCCATGTAGCTTATATCAGGCATTGTATTATTGCAGCCCATCAAAAACAGTAAAAAAGACTGCAGTGCTGCACCGTGTTCTGGCTGTAATCTGTCCCAACTAAAAGCCTTGTTGATATAAGCTTTTACTATTCTATAATCATCACCATAATATTCTTTTAACATTTGTTTAGCCCTTGCATAACCTGCTGAGGGTTCCATATGAATACAGCTTCCCAGTAGTGCGTGCAGCTGACCACTTGTATACTGCTGCAAGAAGTAGAGGCGATCTCGATCATTATCTGTATGGTCTTCTACAGCGTGCTCAAAGGCTCTAATAAACAGCTTATATTCAACTGGGTCACCGTTAAATTAAATGTTTATATCTGGTAACAAGGACGCCTTGTGGTTCTTCACCAAATATTCTGTTACGTTAGCTTGCTGGGAAATTGCTTTACATAAACTATCAAGCACTGGCCCAACATTAGATTCCACACTTTGAGTGGGTGAGGCTCTATTATGCAATTGCGATTGGAGAACATTTTCAACTTCGATGTTACGTGGTGATACCAGTGGAGAGGTCAGAATATTGCTAAATTCTGCCACACTCCTCTCAGTTTGGCTAATTTCATACTCAAATTATCACAAATATAGTTTTAGGCTCCTACAGTGTGCATCACACCTGAGCTGAGATCAACAGGGCAGACTGCTATCCTGAGTCAGATTCCGCATCCCAAATACAAAAAAGAACAACCAACGAAGTGAACACCAGTCACCCTGGAAAGCCCCACAGAATTTCTTATTAGCGGCGGGGGGTGAGTTTTTATTCTAACTATTACCGGGCATTCTAAGCTCACTTTTGGAACAAAGTGAAAGGGAACTCTGCAAAGCTACAGGTCAGCAGTCTGAGGATCGTTGCAGCCGGGTGACACACTGGAGCTTACAAGGCAAAGCCCCCCCCCAAGCACCTCACCAGACTGGCTTGGGCTGGACTGCAGGTGATGGGGGTGGGAATGACAGCGGCAGTGAGCCCCCCTGCAATCACATCTACACAGACGCCGGTGTGGGTAAGTGCACAGGAACATGACTGGGGTGTGGAAAGCCCTCCTACCTGTCCGATAGTGGGGTGTCCCTGCTGGTTATGCCACCAGAGCAAAGCTCTCTAACTGCAAGGCATTGATTACATCCGGTGCACTCAGCCAGTGTTGGGGGGAGGGGGGCTACTTTAAGTTTTTCCTCTCATTTCATCACTTACTCTGTAAATCAGTCAGTGAATGGAAATTGAACTAATGGGGTTGTGACACACCTCCACCTGCCTCCCTCCTGCTGCATGCCCTTTTAGGAAGGATCACTATCATTATGGCTGCCCAATTGCAAAACGACTGCCCAGTACCAAAAACAGCCACTCAGTAACGACACAGCTACTTAGTACTGAAACCAGCCATCCAGTACAGGATGCTTGCCCAGTACCTTAAAAGAGCTGCCTGGTAATGACACGGGCCGCCCTGAACCACAAACAGCAGGCCGTGCCAATACCAACAGAGCCCCCGAAACTACAGATCCCTGAAGGAACATGGAGGGAGAAAAAAAAATACTGGTTGGAAAAAAAAGATGGACCTTTGCGAAATCTTGCAATAGTTTGTACTTTTGTACTTCAAAGGAACACAACGCGGAAAAGTATTGCGCGATCTCACAAAGGTCTATCTTTTTTTTTCCCAACCATCGATTATTTTCCCTGCATGTCTCTAATGGGGCTCCGTACGAAACTGACGTAGCTGAGGAGCTAAATCTGCTTCAGACTCCAGCCATGAAGACTACAAAATGCTTTGAAATACGTGATAAAAATATAAATCCTGTCAGATTGTTCTCTCTACACCGAATTAATAAATGAAACGGGAAGAATTCTCTCTTATACTCAAAACCGATCTCTGAGGTGCCAAAGAGCATCGCCACAGAAGATGGGCTCCTGGTGAGAGCGCATGCAGCCATGAATGCAGTAAAATAAACAGCTAGTTTTCAGTATTAACGAAGTATTTTTAATATGCTATGCTATTAGCATATTTTATATTCATACGCTGTATTTGTGTTTAAATTTCTTAATAATGCAGAGTGAAAGGGTTTGTCATCAGAGCTTGAAAAATGACAGTTGGGTAAATACAGCTGAAAACTGGTATAAATTCAGCCTTGGAGCCATATGCTTTCAAACTAGTGCAAAAACATATCTTCAATTCACCCGTTTGGCTTTAAACTTTCAAAAGAAAAGGTCACCCACAGCAAAGGCATCAAGTTCTCTGCACAGAACTCACCACTGAAGGAAGAACAAAAATAGCAGACTGACTTTTAAGTTGGCCATTGTTTAAATCCCTTGTCATTTTCCACGGCAGAATGGCTGCAGAAATCGTCCTCCCTGTCTAGGTGACGAGCCGAGCTGGCTTTAACAATTTGGACTCTTGGTCTTTACCGAAGCTTTTTAGGAGAACAAGGTCTTTCTCCAGGCAGAGGTTACTGTGTCTATACTTTAAGTAGTCTATGGATGTCCAGCCGTGTTCTCAGAAAGGTTTAAATAAAATGGGAACTTGGTCAGACTTTGTATAGTGTAGCTTTGTGTGTTTTTACAATTACGGGGAATCAGACAAGTTGGGTTTCTGACTCTGCTGCTGCTGTTTTACATGAATTCACACAGCAGAAGGTAACAGTCCTAAAATGAATACAACCTGTCTTTGCTTACCTTTAAAGACAGCCTCTGGCATGCTTACTAGAGTTATGAACATTAACTGAACTACTGGGGGTTTGGATAACAGTATACAAGTGCAAGATTAATACCAGACGCATTAAATACTACAGACAGAGGCTTTGGTGATTGGTGGGGTGTATATTGGGGAGTTGGGACAATTTTGAAATTTTACTTGAAAAATATGATTCTAATGATAAATATTAAAACGTAAAAGTACTACAGAAAACTCAAGAACTAAGTTTAAATTAATAGAACACAGAGCCATAAATTAATCGAGTATAAAAGTTTAGCCTTTGTGCCACTTAAACAATATTCACCCTATGCTACATTTAAATTGGTCTTAGGGTGTGCGATATTGTGCAGGTGGGCAGCCTGCTCAGGGTGTCCCATGACTTGTGCCTTATGCATTCTGGGATATGCCCCAGGTTTAGCACACCCCCACATCAGACAACCAGTTATGGGAAATGGATGGATGGACTTCAGACACTTGGCAGCTAGGTACATTAACATTCTTCTATATGAGAGGAATGAACCTGTTCAAGATCAGGGACATGTACCTGCATAGTTTAAACCTTTGGACTTACTAAATCTCTCATGTGTCCTTGAAACTTATTTAAGCAGAGCAGTGATCAGTTATTACTACTTGGTCATTGTCATTGCTGTTAAACTTATGCCTCAGCTGGCTCTTAGTCAGATGTTTGGTATATGGGGTGAGATGGAGTAGGTTTGGTTTCTCTGTGCCTGGCTCAGTGGCTCAGTTGTTTGGGTGGCTCAGGGTTCATGGTCCTTGTTGACCAGCATTTTGCTTTGGGATTGTGGCTGTTTTCTGGTTTGGGATTCATGATCCCAAGCTGTGTTGTGGATTGTTGATCTCAGGGAACAGAAAAGCTGGCGCGAGGTTGGACTGCTCATGTTGGAATGTCCTTACACAACTTTGCTTATGGAGGCTAATAAATACCTTTAATCCAAAAGCTCTGAGTGTGAATCATGATGGCCACCTTAAGAAACTAAAAAGATTAAATAAAAAGACAACCTCTATGCTGTGTGATTTACCTGAAAAAGTAGGAGAGGGGAGGCACCAAGGTCCTAATGCTACTGGTGTAAGAATATACACTTTGGGCAGTTTCAGCATAAAAAAGGAAAGGATTCATTCTCTAAACCCAGGATAGCGACTCACAATTACAGCGGGGACTTTGCATTTGACCAACAGAGCACAAAATGACATCTTCAATTCACGTTCCTCATTCTCATAATAGAAATGCAGGAAAAAAGGCACAGGTCTATAAGTATTTTAAACATCTACTTAGAGAAACATCACATAAACTCTGAGCGTGTCATTACCCAAAATGTTACTGAAAAAACATGGTTCAAAGTTTAAAACTTTGGCAATATGACACCACACGTCTTTGTTAGAGATGGTATTCAAACAGAAACAGCAAACAGTCAAGTGGCGGGTGAAATTGAGATAAAAGTGAGCTAGACTTCTACATCTCCGAACGTACCTCTGAAGCATCAGTGTGCCTTACTGTTTTGTTTATGGTGTTTATATGCATTAAATTTGAGGCTCCTTCTGACCATGTTTATTCAGCCACACGTAAATGGCATGTCTTTTAGTTTTATTAAAGTATGAATTATTAATAGCCACTGCACTGGCGGTGAATGACAGCTTATTAAAAATCAGTCACTGTTTGGACAGCACTAAACTTAGAAAAACCATAGAAACATAGCAAACAGAGAAAAGCCATAGCAAAATAATTCTAAGTTGAAAATTTGGCATCATGTGTCAGGCTTTTAAAATGTCTCGAATTTCACTTTCACATATATGTGTGTGTGTGTGTGTGTGTGTGTGTCTGTGTGTCTGTGTGTGTGCGCGCAGACTGATTACTGTTTAAGGTCACAAAATATAAATTAAAGGGTTTCAGCTGCCTAATCACAACACAACGCTGCACACAAGATATAGATGCTGTATTGATTCTTTCCTTAAAGCTCAATATTGAGGTCAGCAAAGGCAAAATACTAAAGGGAACAAACTAAGGAGGGAGATTAAATGACCTGAAACCAAAGAACACATAGATCTTTACTGACTCCCTACATCAACAGAAGGAAATGGCACTCACCCCTACACACTCCAGCATAGTACCCATGCGGAAAATAAGAACTACCTCAAACTTTTTGGCTTAAAACATCAAGTAGTATCAAACCAAAACAACCACAGAAATGTGCTCATTATTAGGTTGCAAGGCCAATCTGTTTAAAGCAAGGCATCCGATGTCGTCCTTGAATTGACCCAAAGGTTCCACCTCCAGACAGATCACTCAGTGAATTAGGAACATTGACATACAGCAAAAGGAGGGTAGAGAAAGCCCAAACAACACAGTGGAATAGACACACAAAATAGTATTGGACATAACATGGTTTCTATTTGTCTTCAAGTAACTTATCCTGGTCAGCGTTACAGGGAGTCTATCCTTGGCAGCACAGGCCATGAGGCTGGGGTACACCCTGTATGGGATGCCAGTCCGTCACTAGTCACTTACACACACCACACACAATTTAGAGACACGTCTATTGATTGCTGGAGGAACTCCACCAACATTGAGAACATGCAGATTCTACACACACAGAGCAGGGAGTCAAACCCACAACGCTGGAGGTGTGAATCAGTGCTGCCCATCGAGTAACCGTGCTGACCTATAACACGACATGACAAGCTTAATGTAACATATTTATGTGTGTCTGCATTTGTATGGTAACACAATCTAAATAGAATCCTTCTAGGAAGTGCAGTTTGCCTAGCAGAGAAACATATCTGACCGTGTGGCGGCCCTGCTTATCTTTTGCTTGGAGCTCCTGGGCTCAAGTTCAGCTGTACTCCTCCACAGAACCCACTCACCTGTAATTTTGTGGTATGTAATCTGCTGCTGGAGAAAGAAATGAAGCAGACAGAAGCCTGTGGTTCAGCACAGTGACATTCCTGAGAATCGATAGAGACAGACTCATTAGAGATATACAGCCACAGGACTTGCTTAATCAGTTTGGACACAGTACATTTGATTAGGAACACATTTCAGGACATTTTAACAGCCTGGGGAAAATGGTTTAGCTGGTTGTAGAAAGAAGGGCCTCGAATCTGTAAGAAATATATAAGAAATAACATTATGTTATATGCTATCTAATATACACAGATCTCTGATCGTTATAAGAGAAAGATGGATGGATAAATTATAAAATATATAACAATCAACAATGTTGGACGTTTTCTGAAAGGACCGTATCAGCATGTAAATATAGACTATTCCTCTCTAGAACTAAGCATTATACCATGTTATTTGCCATTGTTTGGTGGCCCAGCTGCTAGTACTGTTGCCTCACACATTGTTGTAGTCCAGAGATATGCAAATCGATTGAGTGAGTGTGTGCCCTGCCAGGGATAGACTGCTGACCCCTTGTGACTCAGACCAGGGTAAGTGGTTGGAAAATAGATGGCTCATGCTGAAGACTGAAATATGGGGACAAAATAACCAGATTCAAACACCTTTTCTCCAGAAGCATTTTTGTCATCCTGCATATCCAGGGTAACAGAGTTGCCCAGATAAAATTACTTTACTTCTCCACATACTCAATATTTTTCTGGTGGAAATCAAAAGGTGTTGGGGCCACCGAAGTCTAAATGATCTTCCTCTACCCCTTTAATCAAGGCTTGTTTCAGATTGAGCACAACTGGATAACTGGTTCTGAAAAGCTGAAAATCATCAGCCCCTCAAGAATACACACTACAATCCTGCAGATGAAGGGTGCCTCACACTCAAGGAATAGCAATAATAGTTAGGAGAATTTTACATTCTCCTGCTGCTCAATGGCATTTTGTCTTGGATCAAAAAACATGAAAAATAAAAGAATTTTGTTTGCACAGAGAAAACAATTGAGATACAATAATTGGTTTGTCTTCCCCGGAAACAGTTCAAAATCCATACGCAAAGCCGGCACAGACATAGGCGACAATGTGTTCAGTTTTCCTATTTTATCTCCCCTTAACAGCAGGGATATTACGTTCAATTGTGTGACATGCTCTTGCCAAATTAGCATGTAATCACTATTGGGAATTACTCGGGAGAGCTCAGCTTAATTCCAAAAACACAACTGATTTGAAGAACAATTATCATTTCTGTGTCGTGCACAAATGTTCTTGTGCAGCTACTTTTCCAGCAAAATAAAGCAAATTTTAAAGAGAAAACATTTTGGAACATTTTAATGTACCCTGCACTTATGCTGTCAAAAGACAGAACTACACACTTGTTACTGATGGACATCAAATAAAGAATCACACCAAAATAACTAGGAATTGCTAGAGGATAGAGGGAGGGCATGACGGCTCACACCTCCAGGGTTAGGGGTGTGGAATTTGCATGTTCTTCCTCCTGCATCTCTAAATTGCCTTTAGTGTGTGAGTGTGAGTGTGTGTCTCTGCTCTGCAACGGCCTGGCATTCAGGGTGTGTCTCATCCAGGGTGTATTCTATCCAAAGTGTCACCCATCCAGGGTGTATCATATCCAGGGTGCATCCTCTCTAGGATATCACCCATCCAGGGCATAGTGCATCTAAGGTGTAGCCCAGCCCGATAGGCTCCAGGCCCTCTCTGCATGATCTTGACCAGAATAAGTGGTTCAAAAGATGCATGTTAGAAGATATGACACAAACACAGCCTCTAAAATAACCACAGAACATGTTCTCACTAGCCATGTGCTTCCATTCTCCCGTGATGTGGCTGATGTCCCTGGAGGTTCCTCATACTGCTTGAATCTCAATACCAAGTACGCAAAGACCGTACTTGTTGTCTTGGCAAGACCGGTCTTGCCAACTTTCCTTCCAAGAACAAAATTAGGGCATAAAGAATCATGGGATTGCTCTTGTTTGGTGAAAATTTAACTGATGTATCATTGATATTTGGGGTAGATCAAGACCAACATCCAGGGATTTTTACTGTCCTCTGTACTTGTGTTAGTATTGGAACTGGTCTTCGGCAATGAAAGATGAGGTAAAAGGGGAATGTACAGAAGACATGTACAGTAAAGTACGCATATTGAGATTCACCCATTGTCAGGACACCACAGGATGGCTTAAATCAGGGGTGGCCAATCTTATCTGCAAAGGGCTGCTGTGTGTACGGGTTTTCACTGCAGCTCCCTAATTATATTACTAATTAGAGGACTGATTGGCTGAGTTGTCATACCTGGGTTTGAACAGCTGACCTAAAGGTAACCCCAAAAACTTGCATACACACCGGCCCTTTGCTGATAAGATTGGCCACTGCTGGCTTAAACCATTGTAAACAAGATCGGCTTCCTTCATCTGGCCAAGCTTCTCCTGACACATGGACTTGTGATGATGCTCCCAACACCAGATACATCTGAGGCACGGCCAACACATGAGAAGGCCATTGGAGTTTCAAAAGCTTCCCTGGGGTTTGACCTTCATGAAGATACCACGCAGGGCAGTGTTGTGAAGAAGCCTTGCCAATGAAAGTGGAACCCTGTTCCACCAGCAAAGTCTGGCTGGATTGGTTCCTCAATGTGAACCTAAAGCCTGGCACATTCAATAAAGCGGCAATCCAAAAGCCGGCTGGTGCCAAACGTTCCACCTTACATCTCCACTTGTAATTATCCCATCAATATAACAAACCCGGAGACGGAGCTTCATAAATTACGATGAAGTCATTCAGCAGTCAATAAAGTGTGTAGCAGGATCAATTAATTAACATTCACTTACACACCGTACATTTTCTGGGGATTTATACTAACGTGTCATATTAACAGACTTCCATATTACTCTTGTATTAAAACACCCTTTAAAGACCATTTACCAGGCACTAAAATTCTTGGAACATGTACAGGAATAACGTTAATATATAAGTAATGTACTGACTGCACCAGTATCACTCACTAAGAACTGTAAGAACACAGAACTTTTCACTTTATTAGCTATTTTTTTCAGGTAATCGGACCAGCACAATTCTCACAGTTTTTCTTGTGAAGGCGTTAGAAAGATATTTATTGGAACTGAAGTACATGAGAGATGGCCAAAAACATTATCCACAAAAGTTATGCTTTTATTTTGTCTCATACCTGTTTGGGTTTGGAAGGGATTGGGTGTGAAGGTTGGTCTCCCCCCCCCCCCTTGTTGTATCTTCATTTTACCTGAAATACTAGTATCTTATTGCAGGGTTTCTGAGTGGGGATTTCTGGTATTTAGGTAACAGAAACCTTTCTGTTTTCCCTAATTTACAGCTTTAGTAGACAGACCAGTGACCACAAGCAGTGATGTTTGTCTCCGCTAATATTTGCTTCAGATGACATTTGTCTCGATAATTAGTCATCTAGACGGAGAAACATTTTGTATATATTGTACTTTTATAATGATTATGACAATACAGTAATTACAACTAATTGGCTGTTAGTCAAGTCAAGTAGGCTTTACTATCCTGGTAAATACAGGTACACACTCACAAAATAATTTCCCCCAGGAGCACGGTCTGACATACAGGCAGTAAGTGACAGAGAAGGGTTTTCACAGGACTTACAGTGTGAAACAGGGGGGACGGACACAACACACACACACACACACACATCCCCCCGTCCCTGCCTTACAATTAGCTCACATCACACACCACTCAGACCATGTGACTGTTCTGCAGAGCTGGGATTTGACATCATGTCACTTGCCAGGACTGGTGCTTGCAGAGATCAAGGGCCAAAATGGGGCCCTGGCAAAGGGCCCAGCATGTAGAACAGCTGGCTGCTTGCTTGGGCAGGGATCACATAATCCTGTTTTTATTTTAGCAAGCCCACAGTTCCTCCCAGTTGCCTTTCAAATGAATTAACTAATTCAAGAATCTTGTTTTAGTAATAATGCCATTCAATTTAAGTTACATGCTGTATATTGGATTAGCATTTCTATTGGATTATCCCTTTTTACCGTTAACTTGTAAAATATTTAAGATATCTGCACATTTTTTTCAGACAAGGTCTGTCGTAGTGTTTGTGGTGTGATCTCTCACGCCCCCTTGTGGCTCTGTGAGGGACTCACCACTTATCATATGCCATATTGGTCCTGTGTCAGGGATGCCTGGAGTGAGTTTGGCCCATTTTCAAAAGAATAAAAGGCACTGCCATGGACCCAGAGGAGTCTGGTGGGACATGTCCAGATGAGGCGTCAGGTTGAAAGCAAGGATGTGCCTGAAGAAGCAGGTACGGTTGGGATAGGAGGTCATTGTGTCCTGTTTACACTTAACTGGAGTGTAAGACATAAAGGACTCACAGGGCAGGCTAAATGAAATATACATAATGGCCTTTTCCCTCTTTTATGGCTGTATGTTTCCCTCTTGAACCTTGTGTGTTTGACCTCGTTCTTTTCTGCCAAGATATGAAGATGGATAGATTGAGATGAATAGCAGAGCCTGATGCACACCAGCCTGGCCTTCACTCAGCCCAACCTCATCGATTGGTAGTATGTGTTTAACTCTTTTCACTCTCCACTGAGAGTGGGGCCTGGCCGGGCATAGCCCGAAAGAGGCATGCAGGAATGTCAGGGGTTTGGTGCATTGTGGATTGGGTGGCAGCCAAGGGAGGCCCTGGCGGTCCAATCCCCAGCTGACAAAACTGGCTTTTGGGACATGGAATGTCACCTCTCTGGTGGGGAAGGAGCCTGAGCTTGTGCGTGAGGATGAGAGATATCGACTAGATATAGTCGGGCTCACCTCGACGCATAGCGTGGGTTCTGGAACCAATCTCCTGTTGAGGGGCTGGACACTCTTTTCTTCTGGAGTTGCGGCAGGTGAGAGACGCCGGGCTGGGGTGGGGCTACTGGTGGCCCCACAGCTCAGTGCATTAACAACGGAGTTTACCCCGGTGAACGAGAGGGCTGCCTCCCTGCGCCTTCGGGTCGGGGATAGGTCTCTGACTGTCATCTGCGCTTATGCGCCGAATGACAGTTCAGAGTACCCGGCCTTCTTGGATTCCCTTAGTGGTATGCTGGTTAGCGCGCCCGAGGGGATTCCATCGTTTTGCTGGGGGACTTCAATGCTCACGTGGGCAATGACAGTGTGACATGGAGGGGGGTGATTGAGAGGAACGGCCTCCCTGATCTAAACCCGAGTGGTGTTCTGTCAGTGAAATGCATGGTTTGTCCATAACGAACACCATGTTCAAGCATAAGGGTGTCCATACGTGGACATGGTATGAACATGCCCGGGGCTACAGGTCGATGATCAATTTCATAATCGTATCATCTGACCTGTGGCCTTCTGTCTTGGACATTCGGGTAAAGAGAGGGGCAGAGCTGTCAACTGATCACCACCTAGTGGTGAGTTGGCTCAGGTGGCGGGAGAGGAAGCCGGTCAGACCTGGCAGGCCCAAGCGCATAGTGAGGGTCTGCTGGGAACATCTGGCAGAGGCTCCTCTTCACCTGACCTTTAACTTGCACCTCCAGCAGAATTCCAACTGCATACTGGGGGAGGTTGGGGACATTGAGTCTGAATGGACACTGTTCTGGACCTCCATTGTGGAAGCGGCCGTATGGAGCTGTGGGTGCAGGGTGGTCGGTGCCAGTCGTGGCGGTAACCCCCGTACCCGATGGTGGACACCAGAGGTAAGGGGGGCCGTCAAGCTGAAGAAGGAGGCGTACCGGGAATTATTAACCCGGGGGTCCCCGGAGGCAGCTGACAGGTAACGGCAGGCCAAGCGGAATGCAGCTCGGGCGGTCGTAGAAGCAAAAACCCGGTCGTGGGAGGAGTTCGATGGGGCCATGGAAAGCGACATTTGGTCAGTCTCAAAAAGCTTCTGGCAAACCATCCAGAATATCAGGAGGGGGAAGCAGGTCCTGGTTCCTACTATTTATAGTGGGAAAGGGGTGCTGTTGACCTCACCTGGGGACATTGCCCAGAGGTGGAAGGAATACTTTGAGGACCTCCTCAACCCTGCCTCAGATACATCTACGCACACTGCCTTTGAGACATCTGAAGGCACAGAGCCCGAGGGTGCTGGGGGGGGCTTGCCTATCACGGGAATGAGGTGGCCAGGGTGGTTAAAGAGCTACGTGGTGGCCAGGCCCCGGGGGTGGACGAGATCCGCCCGGAGTACCTAAAGGCTCTGGATGTTGTGGGGCTGTCGTGGCTAACACGCCTTCTCAAGAGCGCGTGGAGGTCAGGGACAGTGCCGCTGGATTGGCAGACCGGGGTGGTGGTCCCCTTATGAAAGGGGACTGGAGGGTGTGTTCCAACTACAGGGGTATCACACTTTTCAGCCTTCCTGGGAAAGTCTATTCCAGGGTACTGGAGAGGAGGGTGAGATCAATAGTCGAATCTTGGATTCAGGAGGAACAATGCGGTTTTCGTCCTGGCAGTGGAACACTGGACCAGCTTTATACCCTTGCAAGGGTACTAGAGGGGGCCTAGTAGTTTGCCTATCCAGTCCACATGTGTTTTGTGGATTTGGAAAGGGTTCCCCGAGGTGCTCTGTGGGGGTGCTTCGGGAGTATGGGGTCCGGGGTCCACTGTTGTGGGCGATTCGATCCTTGTATGAATGGGGCAGAAGCTTGGTCTGCATTGCCGGTTATAAGTCGGACATGTTACCAGTGCGGGTTGGGCTCAGCCAGGGCTGCCCTTTGTCATCGTTCCTGTTTATAATATATATGGACAGGATTTCTAGGCGCAGCCAGGGTGTTGAGGGTGTCCAGTTTGGTGGCCTCAGGATTGCCTCGCTGCTTTTTGCGGACGATGTTAGCCTGTTGGCTTCATCTGCTGGGGATCTCCAGTGTGCTCTGGGGTGGTTCGCAGTCGAGTGCGAAGCGGCGGGGATGAGGATTAGCACCTCCAAGTCTGAGACCATGGTTCTCAGCCGGAAATGGGTGGATTTCCCTCTTCAGGTCAGGGAAGAGGTATTGCCTCAAGTGGAGGAGTTGAAGTATCTCGGGGTCTTGTTCATGAGTGAGGGTAGATGAGATCAGGAGCTGGACAGACGAATCAGAGCGGCGTCTACAGTTTTGCAGGCGCTTAACCGGTTCGTCATGGCTAAGAAAGAACTGAGCCGGAAAGCAAAGCTCTCGATCTATTGGACCATCTCTGTCCCTACCCTGACCTATGGTCATGAGCTAAGGGTAATGACCGAAAGAATGAGATTGCGAATACAGGCAGCCAAAATGAGGTTTCTCCGCAGGGTGTCTGGGCTCTCCCTTAGGGATAGGGTGAGAAGTTTGGATATCCGGGAGAACTGCCGCTTCTCTACGTCGAAAGGAGCCAGTTGAGGTGGTTTGGACATCTGGTGCGATGCCTCCTGGGCGACTACCCGGAGAGGTTTTCAGTGCATGTCCTACAGGGAGGAGGCCCCGGGGCAGACCCAGGACACGCTGGAGAGATTATATCTCTCAGCTGGCCTGGGAAAGCCTCGGCGTCCTCCCCAAGGAGCTGGTAGAGGTAGCTGGGGAGAGGGTGGTCTGGGTATCTGTCCTGAAGCTGCTACCCCTGCGACCCGAACCCCAGAGAAACGGTAGGTAATGGATGGATGGATGGACTCTCCACTGATGCACTGCACATGTGTCACCTGTGAGCCTATGTCCCAGCATCTCCTTCACTCCTCTGATTAATATACTGCCTTAGCTTTATATAGCAGACGCAAAGTGATGCACAATTGAGAAAGTAGGGTCAGCAAGTTCCTGGAGGAATTGGGGGATGACATCACTCTGCTGTGGGATGTGAAACTTCCAATCACAGGTACAGAATCCGAACCCTCTACACATTGCCCCCCATGCACCACCCTCTGTTTGATGGAATAAGCAACACCCTGCGGACATGGTCTGCTGGAAAGCTAGGAGGAAATTGGGCCAGAACCAGGCTTATGGAGGTGGTTCTGTTTGTTGGACAGTTACTGTGCATCAGGAGATGGACTGCAATAGGGGTACAATTCGGGGAGGGGGGTTCTTTTCCTGGTAATGATCATACCTTGCCTTTGAGCGGGAGGGTGTGTAAATTAACATTGCAGAGACCCCTGTTGGGAGCACCTTTGTAATTTATGCTGGGGAAAGGGCTTTTGCTCTTTTTTTCTGTGTAATAAGTTCTGAAATCAGTGGCAAAGGGATGCTGATTCACTCCACTGATGGGCTGAAGGCCGCTAACATCAACGGGGAAACCCCGAAGTGGGGTACGGATGTCACTCGAGCAGAGACACCGCATGCATGGCTCATAACAGCCACATTCCGGAAACGTGGCCGATTGATGTGGGAATCGTCAAGATAAATAAAAAAACAGTTTTTCTCCAATTTGAAATAATCACATAAATGACATCGAATCCCATGCCGGAGTTCACAACGTAACTGACAGCTACCAGTTACAGGAGCCCACTCTGATGTTTCCATAATAACCACAGCGCACGTTTCTCTGTCTTCCTCACATGAAAGATGGCAGCGAGATGCCAGAATAAAGGCTGGCTTCACTGCCACCCACAGGAAACACCTTTTCTTAGTACTGTAATGGTGTAATGGCTACACTACATTTACGGAGGTTGGTGGAGCACTTCTCAATCTGTGGATAAGGGTCAAGACTCCTGCCAAAAGGGACATAATGCATGTAGCTTGGACTTGGCTGCTTTCATGCAGAAAATGTCAGTGAAAGGCTGTCTCGCCTTTACTATAACTATGTTTATTTATTATTTGCACATATTTCTATTTCTATCTTTTAGTTTATTTGTTTCAGTTTATTTATTTGTTTATATCATCTTGATTGTATGTTTAATGCCACCTACACCAAAACAAATTCCTTGTACTTTTTGTACTTGATGAATACATGATTCTGATTCCTATTCTGTAAATAAACTTCACCTTCCTCATATCAAAGGCAATTAAAGTTCTATACTCCTGGCCATGGGTCTCGGCCTCGGCAGTGATTTTCAGAAATTCCCCAAAAATCCTGCTAAGCTTGATTATCGTTTTACTCATCATTTGAATGATACTTGTTTAGCTTGCGACAAGCAGACAGCAAAGACTCCCCAGAGAGCTGTCGTTCCTCATAGTCCATGCGGCAGTTGCAGTGAGAGCGTAAGCACAGCATGACCCTCAAGTGTCTGGGCTGAGGAGATATTCAAGGAGAAGAGCCCAGAATTCGCATGAAGGCTAGGAATGCATAAAGGCTTTCAACAGATACCGGAGCTGGTTACCATGGCATCCACATCGCACATCTGATCCACACACAGATTACTAACCAGAGAAAAAGGTGTCTGCCTTATTACAAACTAAAGTTAAAGACAGACTGGAATTAATCTCACAGCACGCCAGATAGATACAGATTCGGTTTCAGACGCTGCGCTCTTGATTAATACGCCACTTAGGGAACTGAAACATAATTTGTTCAGCAACAAATTCTGTCTTTTTAATTAAAACGGAAACCACTGGCTGCAGGGGATCTGAACACCTGTAGCAGGAAATGCGACTTCAAGGCTCCGGCGATGCTGCAAAAACACGACTTGCTGGTGCAGGAGACGAATCCTGATAACACTGAAATGTAATTAGTATGGTATAGATCCAAAGTATCAGGCACTGACAGCCTTTCAGCTCATCTGTTCCTGAAGGAAAAAACACACTTTTATGTACTATATAGATGTATTTAAATTTAGCTGAGTGCACGCCTCTAGTGGTTCCTGACATTGCAAGCTGTTTAATAAGAACCCTTTAAACACACAAAATGAAAGGCAGTCTTCTTATTAAACCAGTGAGAGCGACACTGGCCTGCGAGAAACATGACTTTATCTAAGCATTTCCTAGGTGACTGTTCCTGTTATATTTAGCACTATATAATTTCCATTTTTATTGATTTAGCAGCAGTGAAGACTGCTCTAAGACTACAAGGGAAGCTCCACCTCCTCTAAAATGTCATGAAAAAGTTCATCAAATATCTACTGTTGTATTTACGTTGCTATTACAAAGAGCATTCGAGAATGTGTTTAACTTCATGGCTGGTTCGTTTAGAATCAGCAATAATTTCTCGCAGGACATCTAACATGTTTTTTCCTCAGACACTGCATTCCCATGGCAGCACGGTCCAAAAAAATCCCATTGAAGTGCTTGAGTGGACACTTCAGTTTTCAATGCAGTAAAACTAGACGTTTATTGGACAAATGCTTCAAAGCATAATTTCCAGGGAAGCTCAGTGTCTCTGGGAGTAAATGGGGCAGTGGGCAGGGCAGGACACCGGGCTCTTGCATGATGATTGGAGGAACTGTCAAAGTGGCTGGACTCCTTTTTGATTGACAGCATTTTGAAATTATACTTCAGCATCGGAACATTTCAAGTTCAATCCCATGTGGATTTTCCTTTCAGTTTTCTGATTTTCATTTGTACATTTTCTACGGTAAATAAAATCATAAATATAGCGTTCTTGAGTTTGCTCCTTGTGTCACGCCCGGCTCCGTACGATCCTCATGTGTGCCACGCCCACCTCGTTATCCCGTGTTTTTACCTGATGGTTCTCACCTGTGCCTTGTTCAGTTTGCTCTGTCTTGTGTATATCAGTCCGCGTCTTC
>JAODJU010000001.1:51766303-51780991 GCA_026776725.1 Gnathonemus echidnorhynchus | reverse complement strand
GTGCCTTGTTCAGTTTGCTCTGTCTTGTGTATATCAGTCCGCGTCTTCCCCTGTTAGCCAGATTCGGCATTGTATGTATTATGGTGTTCCGTGCTGGTGTTCCCTTGTCTGCCTGTTTCCCCCGGAATAAACCCCTTCATACCCGTGTCTACGCCTTCGCTCCCGTCTTTGCCTGCTCGCCACCAGCCGATCGTGACACCTTGTTTCATTAGTAAGGTTCATTTGTTAGTAGGTTAGTAAAGTGGGTTCATTTATTTCAAACTAGGTCGGGGGGGGGGGGACTAGCCAGCTTCCCCTGTTTGAAAGACCATCAGCCACCACTATTTAGCAGATACTTTTTTTCCAAAATAACATACATTACTGAGAAAGCATGATCAGTCCCTGGAGCAATTCTGGGTTAAGGGTCTTGACCCAATCACCCTGCCAACCCCGGGATTTGAACCAGCATCCTAACCCCCTCAGCTACCAAGGCTGTTCTGAGCACAAAGACACCAGCAGATGCCAGGTCAGCATCTTGCAAGCTGGCCTTCATTCCTAGCTGCAAGTTCTAACAGACCCTTTCAATTCCTGTCTACCATCCAGCCAAAAATTCACAGCTGACATTCTTGTACCTGCCAGCTGAATCCTAGGTAACTTGCAAGATAAGGGGCAGAAAAATATCAGTTGATCTCAGGTTTGTAGCACAATTACAGGCTGGGTGTATAAAAGACGGCGACAAATTCTGCTTTTCACAAAGGGTGGGTCGTCTGGCTGTTCTCCCAGAAAAGATGCCTGACAAAAGGCCTTTGTACACTAAAGGAACCTGACAGGACACATCAAGTACATTCCTACTGGGAAAATGACCAGCTTACAATCTACAGTAAACTGAGCCATACCAAAAATATAAAAAATATTACATTATGGGGGCAGAGCGTGCAAGAATTTTATCAGAATAACTGGCAAACAAGTAGAACAGGTTATGAACTCCAAAAATGAAGCATCGCTGGAGGAAGCAGCACACGGTGCACTGGCTCATACCGTCACAGGAAGTGTATAAACGGCCACGGACACACTACAAGGTCACTGTCTCCAAATGGACACAGACACACTATATGAACAGTGCATTGCCCGAAATGGCTATGGACACACTATATGAACAGCGCACCATCCTCAACCGGTCATGGATGTGCTACATGAACACCGCACCCTCCTCAAAAAGATGTGGACATGCTACATGAACAGCGCGTCATTCTGAAACGGATGTGGATGCACTACATGAACAATGTACCGTCCCCAAATGGATGTGGACACGCTACATAAACACCGCACCCTCCCCAAACAGATGCAGATGCACTACATGAACAATGTACTGTCCCCAAATGGATGTGGACGTGCTACATGAACACTGCCCCATCCCCAAACAGATGTGGATGCACTACATGAACACCATCCCCAACTGGTCACAGATGCGCTACATGAACACAGCACCCTCCCCAAATGGACATGGACACACTACATGAACACAGCACCCTCCCCAAATGGACGTGGACACACTACATGAACACCGCGCCCTCCCCAAATGGACGTGGACACACTACATGAACACAGCGCCCTCCCCAAATGGACGTGGACACACTACATGAACACCACACCACTGTCTGGAACAATCTGCAGGCTGTCAGGGGAAGCAGAGCTCAAAAGGAGAAATAACACAGAAGCAGGTGCCTTTGCTTTCATGGGGTGGCATCCATGGGGGCAACAATGTGAAAAATGCAGGGGAGCGCTACTGCCCCCTGGTGTAGCTGTGGTGACCTGCCCTATCAAAGCCACTCTCATCTCACCTCAGCAGTGTGGTAATTTGCGGTGTGACCTTAAGCACTCAGAAGATAAAACAGAGATTTGATGCAGGGGTTTGGAGACCCTTCACTGTGATGTATGGATCTACACGGCAGGGAAGCTTGGTATCAGGCTTGGCGGCTCGGTCTGTCTTCGTACCCCTGACCGGTTCAGGGCTCGGCTGGAAGTAAACAAGAACAGCGAGTGATTCCGTTGTATTGCTGGGGTAGGCTGCCCCCCCCCCCAAGGCACACAAGCATCATCACGGGCTGTGAGTCTAGGGCATAAGCTGGTTGATGACATGGCGAATCTATACCCCACCACCAGGGGGCTGTTGATCTAAAACCAGATGACAGATCGCCTCATCATTGTGGCTTATTGCCCTTGATATCATGATACTGAGTACTGGGGAAACCATGGGGCCATTCTGACCCCCCATCCTCAATGGCAGGTAACGCACAGCCTGATTCTAACCCCCCCTCCTCCCCCCTGCCGCTTGTCCAGATGACTGAACCACAAAACATCAGCTTGAAACATTTCCGCTCGATTTATACGTGTCTGCTGCTTTAAAGGTGAATTCAGGCAAATAGTGCTGCAGGTTATTCTCGCTGCTGCTGGATTATGTCTGAATTGGTAAGGAAGCTTTTTAATTTAAACTGCACTCTTCAGCCATTTTGTCTTATGTAAATACAGTTACTGATATCATTGCTTTTTTACTGTCTTACTTTATTTCCATTGTTATTTTAAACATTTTTATTTCTTTCTTTACATATTACATATTGTTTTGCTTACATTTCCTTCTGAGCACAATCCAGGAAGCAGATGTAAAGGCATTCGCTGCCCACGTGTTACAGTGAATGTGCGTGTGACCAATGAAACTTGAACCGTGAAGCTGACATGAAACTCGGCATAACGTCTTACGTGGAGCTGTTCCGTGAGACAAACACGCATCGATATGACACAGCGGGAGTGGGTGGCGGCTTCACTGCAGACGTAGTGTCACCAACCATGTAAAAGGTTTATTAACACAGAGGCACCATATAGAGAAATCTGCCAACATGCTACTGCATGCTTCTGTCCATCAGACTTGTGGAGAATCTAGATCGTGGAAGCGATTTTCTGCCCCTCAGCCTTCGCCCAGCCCCAGGCACTCAGAGCATCTCTGCAAAGGCCTCAGTGTTGCATCAGCTATTAATTTCCCCTCAATAGATTATGAAAAGGAAGATTTATAGGAGCTTTGACCGATTTCTGCAGTGTGCACATATTATAAAACCCCAAGTTAACCTTGTATAACCTGCTGACCGCCCTCTTGTCCATGTTGGACTCTCGAACGGCAGCACAAAAACATTCATTCATGAGATTAGTTTTAAAGGTTCACCCTGGGGGTATAAATCAGCAAATGTTAGGGTTTCTTTCATTTACCCTGATGGTGCCTCTAATGTCTGTCCTCTGAGAATCAGAAAAGGCCTCCGTTTGGCCAGGCACACTGACTTTCTCTCCTACCCCAGGGGAACCGGTGCTGTGTTCCTCCTGCTAGGGTGGCCATATTGGATTTTTTTATCTATCCCATTAATGTTGGAAACAGGAGGCTCATGAAAAATTATTTCAAAGGAATACTCTTAGATTTTACACCTGTATTTCAGTATTCGCAATGTATCCACTGGGCTCTCTGATAGACTCTTTCAAAGCATGATTGTTCTATTAAGAGTATAGATTATATAAATTAAACCATAGGGTCACGCCTCGGTATTAACTAGTGACTTTGCTCATTTTATTTCTGATGTTTCTTTCCTTTGTGTGCATGCGTGCATGATGATTATTCTCCCAACAGCAAACTGATTGATTTTCACGGTTATTGCCCCACTGGGGCCTGTATTTATTTTGTGTCAAGATAATGCGCTGTGCATTTTCTGCGGGACACGCTCCTCAGTTTTAGAACAGATTTTCAATACTTGGTGTGATAAGAATACTCATTCAGGAATCCATCTATTAAATGCCATTTCGGATCCAAATCCCTGTAAAATAAAAATGCTAATTATTCCTTGTAGAGAGAAGGGCCTCCTGTTGACTAATTAATGCTCTTGCTGTGACATGTGTTAATATAATCAATTTAGGCCATTCCAGCTCATATTATAACAGAGATTGTTTTGCTTCTTGTGGCAGTGATAGTGATGTCATTGTGGAACCCCAAAGTCACCTTGACTGATCTCCACTTCTTTCTAAAAGCTCCCAAAACCCCAACAACAAGAGTTATATGTATCTGTATGTATCTGATTTTAAGACCCTGATGCGTAATAGTTGTAATTTATTTATAATCGATGAGTCCATGATATTAGCACAGACACACAGAGACAGACACATAGAGATACAGAGTCTGCTCTCGGGCTCAGCATTTGTAAGCCACTGAAGAAACAGATCATCAGTGATGATGGAAAGATGCAAACTTGATGGGGGAGGGGAGACAGATGTTGGAAATAGTCAAATGGACAGAAATTGAATTGGGTGGAGGCACAAAAGGACCATTTAAACTAAAACATAGTCATCTGTATGTTTGAAAACACAACAACACAACTTCCACTCAGTCTCCTTGGGCTGTCAAAACAGTTTCACTCATGCTTTTAAACATGTTCTATGTCTGTTTTCTATATATGTGTGTGTGTGTGTGTGTGTGTGTGTGTGTGTGTCTGTATGTGTTTGAAACTTAAAAACATACATTTAAGCTTCATTCATTAAGTGATCTCATTCCACGCATTCACACCTCATTTAATTGCCAATTTCTCAGATAGTAAAAAAAAAAAAACATGGTAAAGACCTTCTTGTAGTTTCTGTTTAATTTCCCTCCAGAAACCAACCACTGAAAGTGCTTCCCAGCAAAAGTGTAGTACACTGCAAATTTCTGAATATAGTCTGCTATGCAGGCAAGAGATAAAGAGGCGTTTATATCCTGTATGTAAGCACTTACTGATTCATCATATGGAGGTGGCACGCAGGTGACAACAGAACTAGGAAATGAATAAATGTATTCAATGCAGGACATGGTAATATTTTAGAAAGTTCCAAGATGAAAATCATGTAGATTTACCCAGAATGCCACAGAAGGGGTTGAATACATGAATAACCATGGAGTCATTGTTCACATCTCTGCTTAAAATAAAAATCTGAATAAACAGCTATTTGTGCTGCAGAATGCCTGGTGAATTTAAAGGAAATCTTTATTCTAATTTGAAAGGGGTTGTTACTCTTGTTGATTCCAGTATTATTTTACACCAGCCTTGGAATAAAATTCTGAGAATGCGAAATATTATACAGCAATAATTAAATACAATGAATCAGCTTCAGTTTTTATATGACTGTTGACATTAAAAGCTGAAGAAACTGGTGTCCCGTTAAAGAATTTTTATAATGAAACTGGGGTGAAGGATTGGGTCTTGCCTTTGTGTTGAGCCCGGAATGAGGGGAAGAAGGACAGGCCACACATTCTCTGTTCTCATTCTTAAAAGATCCAGGCACCCTATCCCTTTACACCACCCAAGCCACATTTAATAAAAACCAAAAAAAAAAAAAACATTATAGTGGCATTTTTCCACATGCTGTTCAACCGACTGCACAGGTACGTAGGCGATGTGAGACATGTGAAACCACACCGGCAATAGGCTCGCCACGGAAACGCAGCCAAGAGGCAGAGCGGAGCTTTGATGATAGGAAAAGCAGGACCAGCAGAGCCAGGTGAGAATGAAGGCAGAGACACTAATGACAGGGCCTGAATCTGGTGCAGGTGTGTGTGTGTGTGTGTGTGTGTGTGTGCATGCCTGAGAAATTAATATTTAAAATAAAATATAACCCAGTATAACATAATCCTGTCTTCCCATTTTTGTTGATAAAGTAGCACCCAGGTTTAGAGTCTGCATGCATTATTCTTCGGCATTTTCAGATTGGCACGCAGCTGGGTACTTGGGCGTGATTTACAGAGGTGATGGTGGGAGATCTCAGTGCACTGCTGGCAGCTCAGGACACACGAGAGCCAGCCCGAGTGATGGCTGCCACGTGGTAACGACGGTGACGCACCACTGTGATGCGCCAACAGTTACACACAGCTGTCATCCATGATGTGTGAGTGGGTGGGTCTCCAACTAGTGTTGCCCATCATTTCAGGATCCCTCAGACCACCGTGAAGCCACAGAAATGCTCAGGGATTCACCTTATGGCAAATGGCTGAACACATAATCTGGTCTTTCGTGATTCTTTTAAAAATTATGGTTTTGTGTTGGGTTTGAGTCGGGAGAAGCGTGATGGCTAAACTTATATTACATTCATTTAGTAAAGTAATGAACATTTGTTCTTATTTTAGTGACGCGGACACCTTCAGAGACCTTGTTTCTGATGACATCTGTCTGAGTGAGGGCTCTGGACCCCCATGACACTGCATAGAACAAGCAGGTAAGGAAAATGGATGGCTGGATGGTTTCTTCTGGTTTCTGCCCAAAGAAAGGCCATCCAGGTTATGTGGCGATGCTTAGCTCCAGACCGTGTTTGTCTGTGTGTGGGTTCACCCTCGTACCCTGCTCAAGACCCACTGTAAATTTCAACCTGCATTTTCCCACACAAACAGAAACTTCTGTAACCCTGAATGTTTAAGTGGTTATTAGAAACAGCAGCAAAGATCTGAAATTAACCAAGAAATGTTTAAAATTCCACTTTATTTTTTTAACCTTACTGTACAAACTGCATTCAATGCCACCTAGTGCAACAGTCACAGCAGCCAGGTGAACATTCAGCAGGACACTTGGACATTTAGCTGCACTGAAACTCAAGAAGAATCTTTGAAAAAGCTTCTGATTAAAAACAGCAGGGAAACAAAGTGCTGGATTCGAGTCAGCCTTAGCGTTACATCCCAGCTAGGCCAGCCCTATGGATTCTAACCCAGCGCTGTTACTGAGGGCAGATTTCTGCCTTCTCAGTCCTTTATCAAGGCAGCTCACCTCCACTCCCATCTGAAATGGACCCCGCCTGGACAGCCAGTGGCCAAATAAATCAAATTTATGTGCTCCCCAGACACTCTGCCTTTAATAAGAGTGTTTCCTGACTGCCGAAAGGGCCGCTGAGCTGGAAAGTGCAGGATAAACAGTAGATAATTGCTCATCACGTCCAAACCCGGGCGGCAGAATGTGACGTATAATCATCCTGATTGGCTGCGCTCATAATCCTGAGGGTCACATTGATTCATCCGTCAGCCCCACCCCCTTTCACTGACATTACTCAACGACGCCCAACATTTTCAGCTAATAACCCTTCAAGGTTGATAAGATGCTTGGTGCATGCATTGCCGGTCTGACTTAGGGCAGTTAAAGACAACAATTTAACATGCCTGCTTGGGGGATGTGATAGCTGCCTTTAATGGCATACCTGAGCCTCTCCTGTAGGACACTTCCCTGAACGCTGGCATTAAAAAGAAATAATAGAATGTAGCACAGTTACTAGTGATGGATGTTAGCACATTTAGCATGATATTACAGCTCCCTGCTAATGCCCAGGCCCATCGATGCTGACGCTCCCACCGCATTTAAAGAGACTCCAGGCGTTGTGCTAAAACTCAGGGTAACCTTGCAATACCTGAAGGGAAGCTCCGCCTCCATAGCTGGAAGAGAGTCATCATCAGCGTGTCACATAGCAGTGCTAGCAGATAAGTACAGCCCAAAGTTTAGATACGATAGTGCTTTCATAATGTATGCTTGTTGGGGAAAATAAGGTTGTTGGGTGGAGTTACTCCAGAATGTGGCACTGTTCCTAAGGTGGTAGGTGCTACTGTAGACCATGCAAAGTCACTGAGGACTATGATGCTGAATCAAAAGTTACCAAGAAGGGATCACAAGGTGTGCTCCAAAGGGCATTAACTGCAGACAAGCTTCCAGAATGGTGCTTCATTTGGCTTCCTGTGGAGTGCCTAGAGGGACAACGCCATCATCAGGCTAATGACAACCTCACCCACTTAAGATCTCTGTGTTATGGGCATTATTCTCCAGCTCTTAATTGGGAAGTATGCTTACAGACTTACTCACAGATTTCTATTTTGATTCCCGAGTGCTATAATCTATAGTCATACACTGAATAAAAAAATCATCACAGATTGTAATTATTATCCATCTGGACCCAAATCTAACTGTTTCAGGTCCTACTATATACCCATCAGCTTAGTACTTCATTTAATTTAACAAGGCTCATTAATATTGTGCCCATTAGTATTTTTCTTGACACAGCAGTTTCTCTCTGTACAGCACATCCCCCAAAGCACGCTACACCACCTTGTACAGCAGAACAAGAACGAGATATTCTTTACACGCTTGGAATTTTGGGAACAGAAGGCGTTTTTTCTCCCTGTAGGCATCCCATAATGCTGAGTAGTGTTAGCAGCCTAACACGACCTTGTCATCACTGAGATTCTCTGTGGTGACCTAACACAAGCATGGGCCGTCACGCTCTGTTAGCAACCGGCTCCCTTCCACGCCTCAGAGGGAGTCCTATGCTGTTAGTGACGGAGGGAGAAACCTAAAGCAAGCGTCTAAAGATGCCATCTGTTACCTGCCTTTCCATTAGTCCTCAGAGGATTCCCTGTTGAGGCATTTATGGCTGCTGTGTGCCTTCAGCCACAGAGCGATCAAAGCCAAGGAGGAGTGGGTTAAACCAGCAAGTGATAGACAGCACACAGCAATTCATAAGCTTCATGAATTTAAGACTAATGGTTGAACAAATCTCTTTGAACCGTGGATCTGACCACATACATAGACTTGGTGCAGGACCCCAATGAAGCTCAATGACATTTCACTCTTCATTATGCTCTGTCAGATTCCAGTTATTACACAAATTCTTCCATATTCTTTCAAGAAAAAAGTGCAGTGAGATCAAATACTCTTACAAATACTCTTACAAGTACCTCCTTATTCCACTCTTCATTACACAGTTTCAAGTGATGATGGGCTTTTCTTAACACTTTGAAACACAACCTAACATTTAACAGGAGTTCGGACTGTTAAGGTCTGAACTCTCATTGCTAACTAATTTCATGGAGCCTGTCTTTGTGTGGATGAACAGGAGCTCCTAGTGACCTTCTAAGCCCACCAAGGATGGGGGGGTTGGTGAGAACAGGACTCTGATGGCCACAACTGAGTGTGTTACGGTAACACAGCTCAAATAAATCAAGCTTTATTTGCCATTTGTGCAGATACATTGGAATGGTTTCATACATCCCATCATTCTCTCCTTTTTAAGACATGGGCACACACAGACATGAGAGTGAAGCTTGGGACCTGAGCCCAGGGTCAGCCATCTGCCCAGCTCTCCTAAAGCACTTTTCAGGGAGGTTAAGGGCCTTGCTTATTCACAGGTACAGAGGCCTAACTCACTGAGCCACACACCACCCCCCAAGAAAGTGCACTGGTGTGGAATCCCTTAGTGCTTACAGCAGTCAGCCATAACATTAAACCTGCCATCCTAATATCGTGTAAGTCCCCCTTTTTCTGCCAAAACAGCTCTGATCCGTTGAGACATGGATGCCACAAGACCTCTGAAGGTGTCCTGCAGCATCTGGCACCAAGACATTAGCAGCAGATCCTTTAAGTCCTATAAGTTGTGAGGTGGGACCTCCATGGATCAGATTGGTTTGTCTAGGTCTTGTATCCCTAGTTAACACCTTGAACTTGCCTTCTTCCCAGACCCGGCCACCTTCTTTCATTGCTCCATGGATGGTCCAGTTCGGATGCTTAACTGCCCATTGTTGGTGCTTTCGGCAAGAGCACTCTAACCAGTCTGAAGCTATGTAGCCCCATATGGACATCCACACATCAACTTCTAGAACTGATGGTTCAATCGCCTAATATATAATGGCACCCTTGACAGGTGCCATTTTAATGAGATGATCAATGTTATTCAATTCACCTAACACTGGTTTTAATGTGACAGGTGATTGGTGTAAATTGCGACCTGAACTAAACCATGTGCAGCAAAAATATTCAGGTATGTAATAATCGGTGGGCTTTCACAAACTTTAGTTATATTATTACTACTTTGTCATTATAATAAATAATAAAAAAAATCCAGTGTTTACTTTCTGTGCTTCCAGTGGAGTCTCCTAAAATTCACCCATGGACACAAATGGCTTTCTGGAGAATTATGGGTACTTTACCTGTGTGAGGTCTGTGGATTTTTGGTAAAGCTTCTAACGCTGATGCCATAGACAGGTCTGTGTGAAGCAATGACAGGCAAGAGAAGTGCGTTCCCTCCTAGTTTCCATCTCACAGATAACACCCACGAAAACTTTTAACTTATTGACATTCAATAAAACTCACCAAATCCAGATTTGCTAAAATCCAGATTTCAACCCCCACGCCAGCTGGCAAAATCTGCTTTACTTTTAAGTCAACACACAGGAAGTGAAAAAGGGGAACTCTGTTAAGGAGGGCAGTTAGACGCTGTGCTAAGTCGACATTTTGCTCACTGCGGTTTCATTAATTTAGCAGCTTGAGGGGAAGCTGTTTTTTTCACAGCAAAACAATCGATAAACAGGCTAGTGAAGCTTTGGTGAGGAACTCAATGAAAAAGACAAAGAGCCCTTTAGCTACAAACAAAAGGACACTTTGTTTTATCTGAGGCCGAGCCAGGAGCGCCCTCTAGCTTTTTTCTATAATTCTTGCTGTTAGTTTTATAGCCGGAGTCAAATCCATGAACGGCTGTATCTTAACGTTTCTCTGTGAATAGACTGACGCACTGTCCTTGTAAACTGGGCAGTCACTCTGATCAGCTCTATGAATGAACAATTCAGTTTTCTTCAATAAATTGCCAGACTTCAATTCTGTTCAGTCTTCAGTTCTAATTGAAAGGGTCAATAAATTGTCCTCAATCGATATTTACCAAAGCAAATGGGTCAATACCTGTCATGTATTCATGCTGTTACAACAGCAATGAAACACTATGACTGTAGCCATTTAACTCGATACATAATAACTCCCCAAGTACCTGATGGTCGTGATTATCAGTATCTTGAGGAGCACATTGACAAGTTCGCCATATAATGAGAAACGGAAAATCCCAAAAGTCTGAGATGACTCCTGTAATTCCTCCATGAAAAGCATGATAACTATCGCTGGTCATGGCACAAAGCTGCCATCCTACTTAAAGCCTCATTTTTAGTCATGATTTGATTGCTGTTCTTAAATAATGTGTCCATAGTACAGCCAATTCCTCTTTAATCAATCCCATAAGAAAACATTAATGCAACAAAGACTGATGAATATTAAAATAGAATTAACATGGCTTCTCAGTATGTGGAGCAGTGCCAACTTATCAGTGGGGAAAGGTGTTGGGTTAACTAACAAAAACACTATTAGGCATACTTAATAGAAATGGCATAAGCTGCTAAAACCAAAAGGAGTTAGAGAGGTAAATGTAGCATTTTTTCATTTCAACGTTTAATTTCAAATCCTAATCCAGTTGCAGACAGACTAAAGCCCATGACTTGGCGTGAGATGTTCCCAGAGACACAATCTGGCCTGGCAGGGGCTTTACGTAGAGCAGCATTACGCTGGCATTCTCCGAGGCGGTGTACATTTTCTCTTTAATGAATGTTGTTTTCTCTCTTTGTTAATGTTGCACAGGCTCTTTGCCAAGTTCCTTCTGAACATGTAAGGCACCATCTGGCGTAAAAGCTAACAATGGCAATCTGTTTCTACATATAGATAGCTTCATTTGATTAATGGCTCAAGTAGTTAAATGGTACAAAAGAAGCTTGACGTTTTTAATATGAAATATTTGGTCACAAGTTCAGTATGTTTAACTATTTCCTATAATGTTCCAAACCATTGAAACACACACTGGAAATCCATTCATTTGGGTTGATACCTGTGAAGCATAAATATTTGGGCTAGGATGAGCTGTGATGTAAGGATTTACATTTTGAAAAACAATCAGGCAGAATGCTGGACAGACTAAGTGAAGACCCCAACATGAGAGCCTGTAAGGGCTGGCCTGCCTTGTAGGCTACATGGGTGATTGACTAGGGTGCCATTTTATTAGGGGGCGCAAAAGAATGACAGAATAACGAAATGCATGATATTACAGTTATTTACACTAGTTTTAATATTTCAGTACTGTTTTTTGTGAAACAGATACCATGTAGGTAGTTAGCAGACACATACCCTGTGCTACTGAAACGTTTTTAAATTAAATGGATTGATAAAATTAATATTCTACTGCTATGTGGGGTGGGCCTGGGATAGGGCCTCAGCAGAATTTCACCTAGGGGGGCAGAACATATTTGTCGATGAATGTGGGCTGTTTGGGGCAGCTCCCATTAATGTCCATCACACTAATGATTCTATTGCTTCACCTACCTCTCATGGAACAAGGAGCCTTCTGAGTGTCCTGCTGTACCAGCCTGCCATTACACAAGCATACAATCTCATTAATGACTACCTGTGCACTCTCAGTGTGCTTCCCTATTTATATCATGACATTAGAGGGACGATTTGGCAAAACCTCACTTTACTGGTGGTGGTATGGGACACAGCAAGATGGACACCCCAGCTTATCTGTCATCAGCAGAAGCAGGGTGATAGAATCTGATTATCAGGTGGCTAATAGGACAGAACACCAGCCATTAAAATATATACATATGGGATTAACTACAAGGCAATGTCAATACAACCCAATTTGGGAATAAATGAAAGATTACCAACCTGGGTCCATGACACTCTGGAGGTTTGACACAAGGGGTCCAGAGCAATAAACAGTAAATAAACAAAATGTCAGTATAATCATTTGGTTTTACAGTAGGTATTCAAGAGTTGCCCCCTCCCCCATAGCAGCAGGGGTCCCGAGCTCCAAATATGTGGTGTGAGTGAGGAGGAACTATAACAACACGTCCATTGTATTTTTACTTTCGTTGAGGACAAACGCCATTTCAGCCCTTGTGAAAGGCTCAAACAGCAGAATGTCTCCCTCTCAGCCATCAGCCTCGCAGAAGCGTTCCTGTAGCCTTTGAATTGTCCATCCCGGAAGGTCGTTAACGTAACGAAGGGCATACTCTTGTGTTACAGCTGGGGGTAGAAGGACACCAAAATTACTCTGGCCTTGCTATTACTTCCCTGTTTCCATTGGTTAGCAAAAGGTCTCAGTTGCTGTTTATTGCATTTATAATCAATTTTACAATACTTTAATTCAAGCTCAAATTGTAAATGAGACAGTAAGAAACCAAGGTCCCATCACTTAAAATGTCCTGACCTCTATTTTCACTGCATGTTTTCAGCAAGCTCTTCTGTTCTGCATTACTGAAAATATTAAGATCAAAAGAAATAATCTGTGTTCAGCCATATTTCATTAGAGCATTTTTAAGGTCATTATGTCATCATGCCTCCCAGTCCTACTGAATCTATTAAATCATCCTCTAGTCCTTGGCCAATATCCAAAACAACATGCAAGAGCTACTGATTAAGATGTGCACTCCTTTTATGAAGGAATCAGACTGCTAATAGTCTGCATGGCAATTAACAGGCCAATGGAACCAAGAGCCAACAGGCTGACTTGAGCCCTTGTTTTTGCCTTTTGCCCATTTAAAAGTCTTTAGAAACCATCAAACTGAGAGATTGTCAGGATATGCTTCGAAGAGACCCAGCAATCCTGTTCTGTGCAGGGGTAAAGCTTTCCTATCCAGGCAAGAGAATGGACGTGTTGTACCGTAAGCCACTTATCTGCTGGTTGCCATGGAGAAGGTGAGGAAGGACAGAGTCGGTCGGAAAGCCCATATCCACGAGGCTGTCGGAACCAAATTGCAATTTGTAATGCAGTACTGATGAGAGGGACTGCTTGGGGCACTCAGCCCCCACAGCAGCAAATGGAAGATCTTCTCTCATCTCTGTGTTATTCTGGAGACCTCCAGGGGGGTGGCATTAGACTAACTTATCTGCCAAGGAACGATTTGAATGTGGTGCCCGGCACACGTGTCAAATGGAATATCCTCTGCTCAAACCCGTCTTAACTCTTAACAAAATGATCAAAAAATGATTATTGTAGGGAGTAGTGTTAAAATGACTATCCCATGGTGGTCACAGCTAAATTAAAATAAATCGCATATACTGTATATATCAAGCAGCTTGCCAAGAAGTTTGTGAGGTCACAGGTGTGAATTTACACAAATTTATTCACTAAACATAAGGCAACAAAGCACCACATTACCTAGACAAAAAGTCTGCAATATCATAAAGAATTCCAGTTTCTTCGACTCTCTTTTGTAAGCCATGTGATGTGACCAGACTGTTAAAGAATGGAAGGCAGCAGGGTATGGAGGGATGCTGGATACAGCCTCCTGTCGTGTTCCAGCTCAAACAGCTGTCAGTGGTGAAGGTGTCCAGCTGAGCACCCCCACCCCATGTGCAGCTGGAAGATGATGGCTTCTCCCTGAGGATAAAAGTCCCTTTGGAGCGTGTGATATTCAATTATTACAGGCACCAGTCTTCATGAGGTTAGGCTTGTTTACTCATCTCCTCCCCTTCCATGACAGACACTGGAAACACCCGAGTGGCGGGGGGAGGTGTGTGTGTGTGTGTGAATTATGTTTATATTACATTATGGGGACCAGATGTCCACCACAATGTAATAAAAACTGGTTATTTTGACATTGTGGGGACTGTTTTTCTGGTCTCCACAAAGAACTATGAATGCAATCAAAAACAAAAAAAGTATTTTGTTTGGTTAGTTATGGGTAAGGTTAAGGCTGGGTTGGGGTTAAGGTCAACATGTTGGGATTAGAGTTTTCCCCATAGAAATGAATGGAGAGTCTCCACAAAGATATAATTACAAACCTGTGTGTTTGTGAGTGAAGATGGGGGG
>JAODJU010000001.1:51729337-51766203 GCA_026776725.1 Gnathonemus echidnorhynchus | reverse complement strand
GGGGGGGGGGGGGGGGGGGGGGGGGGGGGGTGTGTAGTTTTCTTCCCCCACGGTGCTCAGCGGAGCGAGGTGTCTTGAGACAACACGCTGTTCCGTGATTGTGTTTGTTCACCGCAACCTGAAACACTGCTGTAAACAGCTTTAGAAATCATATGACTATTCTTAAAATATCAAGACAACCAGACAAAAATACATAAAAAAAAAACAGTTTGAATTACTGTGGAGCACAATGACGAAAGAAAATGTCTTGATTTCTGTATCTGTATACTTTCTTGTATTATTACTTAAGCATATTTGAATTATTTTTACAAAGATACATTTAATAGTGTAAACTGGTGCAAATGTAATGTCACTGAATTTATAGGTGATTAAATGGGCTTTCACAGTGTGGATTTTGCTTCACTAGATGAATTTAATGTCTTCCAATAAATGCTACTTTGCAGATACTGTTTCTATAAAATTTCACACAGAACTCAGTTTGATGTTGTGCTCGGCCGTTTTCCGGCATTTTCCTTCAGCTGACAGTGTCGTGCATCGCTGCAGCTCTGACTCTCTTTGTGCTGAGATAATGAAATGAAGCACCCAAGGCAGGGAAGGGGCTTATTCTGTGACTCCCCTGACCGCAGTACTAAGTGTAGCTGCAATGGCAATAAAACTCGTTTATTTCATAACGATGTACATTCTGTAAAAAAGTACTTACATGTAATACATTTCTGCAAAATACAACTTGACATTTAATCAAATATAAAATTATAAAACTTGTTAAATCTATATGCATCCTATTGTGAAGGTAAAGATGAAAAATGGTTGGATTTGACAATTCTCTCGCGCTCTCTCTCTTTTTTTAATAAAATAACTATCATGGCTAACATTTGAGCCCAGTATAATAATTTCGGTGTACACCAGCATACACAGTCAGAATGACAGCTTGCTCTAAGCATAATCATGTTCATCTGAGACCTGCAAAAGGCATTTGTCTATTTTGTCTGTAAATTCATATGTAGAACATGGCAGAGCCTCAGAGAGTGAGATGGCAGTGAATCAAAACACATCATTTAAAGGAGATCAGTCACCAAAAACTAAAAGAATGATACCTGGTAACAATAAAACCATGATTTCGGTATGAATATATTTATGTTTTTCTTTACCTTTAAAACATTTAAGTAAAATAAAGATGGCACATACAGTTTACACATTAAAAATGATTAAAAAAAAAGCATCTGTATAGTGAAACTATTAACATTTTATGGACAGAAACCTTAAAAGTATCATCACTGTGAAAAGGGGGAAAAAGTTTAGTAAATAAGATGAGTTACAGAAGACGTACTATAAATATACTGTAACTAAATTACAGATACAAACTTTATGGTTATCTGAAGATAAACAGATATAAAAGTGAGCTTTATTTTGAAATAATACCAGGAGACAGACAGTTTATACATCTTTCTGCAATAGTGATGTTTGACTTATAGTGTATAAGGTTGGGCATCCAGCAGCGTCTCTGTAATATATATATATATATAGTGCAGTGTTTATGTTTCTTCATATAAAAGGTACAAACAGCAAGTCCATCCTTCTGAGCACACAGGCCAAACCAGGAGGTAATGCACATGAAACCAAACCCAGGGGGCAGCACTTGGAAAACTCGGCTGTTTCTCTCCCCCTTTCGTTTGCACATCTGTACAGAGAGTATAAAAGCAGGGCTTCAGCTATGCCGCCGTTTCCCGAATCGTCCCCTCCAGCTTCTTTGGAAGTAGCTCTCGCCGCTCGTCGATGCCGATTGCCGGTTTCCGGCAGTTCTGTCCGTCAAGGTAGATCTTTGCGTATATTGGATTGGAGTAGTTAACAGACTGCAATGGGATGACAATCGAGTTAGGCCGATTTTCTAAAGTATGATTCCTTTCCTTCAGACCTGAAAGAACCTGGATTTCACCTGCTCCTAACATGGGAGCATTATGGAGAAGACCTTGAGATCCCATCAGGTGATCAAAGGCTAGTTCAAGGTTCAACACATGTTTTTTATCAAACCTTCATGCATTCTGCACATACAAGATAAAGGCTCGATCGCTGATTAAGAGCGAAGGCTTGATATGTTCAGACTGAGTTGGCTTTCATCAATTATTCTAGTTTTCATTGAGTCTCTAAATGTGATCTTCTTTGATGGAAGACCATAATAAAGACATCAATGCATTCCCTATTACTCAAAGTAACAATCAATATCAAATCACTGATGATAATACAGCAGCAGATCAACTCATATTTCTTCTGGATTTCAGACGAAACCCACTGTGATGGCAAACATAAAAACCAGACGAGGAAAAAACAAATACGACCCCTGGTAAATTACAATACAGAGCTGTGAACTCTTGCACCCCCTGCAAGGTAACATGACATTCAATAACACAAGATACTTTCATATCCCTTATAGGGGGTCATCAGTACACTTTCCTTATATCTTTGAGGTAATGATTTTTGAAACAGGGTTTGGGCCAGTTCCTTATTAAGAGCATGTCTGAGTCAGTATCTGGCTGTGAAGGTCTGTATGTTAGAAAAGCTTTGACTGTCAGAGCGAAAGGGAACGTGAATTGAATCATTATGGTGTCAGAGGAGATATGTTCTGAAGAATGCAGCATCAAATTACCAGGCAGATATTGTACCTGGTGTGCAGCACTCGTGTTGCGTTAAGAGTAGGGTCTCAGAGCATTTATATTACAGACTCTCCAAAAAGCTTTGCGGTGTGTCCCATTTTCATTCATCTGGAGCTGGTCTGACCAGAAAAAAATCTGTGTGGCTTTATGGTAACACTGAAACCCCATGTGTGCTCGTAGTATTTGGAAAATAAAGCATGCAACTGGAAGGTTGCATGTTCCAGTTCCAATGTGGCACTCCATGGGGGAGTAAAATGGCTTGACATGTCTCCGTATTCATAATACCTACATAATGTTGTATAAAATGTGACAGATGTTATAATACCTGCAGTGACTGCTATAAGCTGGAATGGTAGCTGCCATAACACCTGCAGGGACGGGACTGCTAGAAGCTGTAATGGCAACTGTCATAACACCTGTAGTAACTGCTACAAGCTGTAATGGCAACTGTCATGATACCTGCAGTGACTGCTATAAGCTGCAGGGCTAGCTGTCATAGCACTTGCAGTTACTGAAATAAGCTGTAATGGCAGTTGTCATAACACCTGCAGCAACTGGTATAAGCTGTAACTGTACAATAATGACACCTGCAGTAACTGCTATAAGCTGTAAAGGAACTGTCATAACACCTCCAGCGACCGCTGTAAGTTGTAGTGGCAGCTGTCATAACACCTACAGTGACTGCTATAAGCTGTAATAGTAGAATGATAATACTGGCAGTGACTGCAATAAGCTGTAATGGCAGCTGTCATAACGCCGGCAGTGACTGCTATAAGCTGTAATGGCAGCTGTCATAACGCCAGCAGTGACTGCTATAAGCTGTAATGGCAGCTGTCATAATACCTGCAATGACTGCTATTAGTTGTAGTGGCAGCTGTCATAACACCAGCAGCGACTGCTATAACCTGTAATGTCAGCTGGCAAAACACCTGCAGTGACTGCTATAAGCTGTAACCATACAATAATGACACCTGCAGTAACTGCTATAAGCTGTAAAGGCAGCTGTCATAACACCTCCAGCGACCGCTGTAAGTTGTAGTGGCAGCTGTCATAACACCTGCAGTAACTGTTATAAGCAGTAATGGTAGAATGTAATGTTAACACCTGCAGTAACTTCTATTAGTTATAGTGGCAGCTGTCATAACACCAGCAGCGACTGCTACAAGCTGTAATGGCAGCTGTCATAACACCTGCAATGACTGCTATTAGTTGTAGTGGCAGCTGTCATAACACCAGCAGCGACTGCTATAAGCTGTAATGGCAGCTGGCATAACACCTGCAGAGACTGCTATAAGCTGTAATGGCAGCTGGCATAACACCTGCAGAGACTGCTATAAGCTGTAATGGTAGCACGATAACACCTGCATTACGGCTTATAGCAGCTCTGATCTTGAACAGGATGGTATGGCTAATAAATGGATGGTGAGTTAGGGTTTGGGTGATGCTCATTACCTGTCCCGGGATAATTTCCTTCGGCACAGAGTGAACCGCTATGTTGCGAGGGTCACTGGATCTCACACACCAACCCTACAACAAAGAAGGGGACACTCACAAAATGCCATGTTTTCCCAGAATCACATGGAATCCCCACTTTCGACTGGCGTCTGACTGCATCGCTTAACCTGAGTTAATAAATCGATATACAGGGCAGTAAAATTACTCTATTTAAACAACAATTAATCTGTGGTTGCACAGGGATGAATGACTGATAAAGAACACAGTGAAAATGCCAATCACACAGGTACCTGAATTGGTCCATTTTAAACACTCAGCTTTTATGTAAAAACCCTGTGCCTTTGGATGAAGGCTGTCAGCTGATTCGGCGGTTAGCAGTAATATGGAGGACAGATTTTCATTGTATAAACACTACAGAGCACATTGTCATCGGCAGCTATGCCCCTGAGGGATCGACAAATGTAAATGTGTATCTTCTGGTGTTAGCAAGCCTCTTTTCTATTTTGGCATAAAGTATATCAAAACAGCTCCATCAAATAGTTCCTGAAAAATGGCTCCTGGGGCCCAGAGGTGAGGTGCCTTCACTGTGGTGGGCTGCAGGGGGGGGGGTGTGAGGAGTCTGAGGCTGCTCAGACCCCAGGCCTGTCTGGTCCACTGGAAGAAAGCTGCAAGCAGATGGGAGGGCAGACTGCCTGGCTAAAAGGAGTCTGTCAACATGCCTTATCCATATTCCCACTGTTGGAATGCCATGTAACTGTATTCCCAGGGTCAGTATGCCATCCAACAGCATGCCCACTATCAGAATGCCAGCCAATCATATTCCCATTGTCTGAATACCAACCAAACACATTCCCACTGTCAGAATGCCATCCAACCATATTTCCACTGTTGGAATGTCATGTGATTGTAGTCCCACTTTTGGAATTCCATCTGACAGCATTCCCACTGTTGGAATGTCATGTGATTGTAGTCCCACTGTCAGAATGCCATCCAACCACATTCCCACTGTTGGAATGTCATGTGATTGTAGTCCCACTGTTGGAATGCCATCTGACAGCATTCCCACTGTTGGAATGTCAGCCTACTGCATACATACTTTGGAATGCCATCTGACCGTATTCCTACTGTCAGAACGCCATCCAACCACATTCACACTGTCGGAATGCCATCTGATAGCATTGCCACTGCTGGAATGTCAGCCTACCGTATTCCCACTGTCTGAATACCAGCCTACCATATTCCCACTGTTGGAATGTCACCCGATCTCATTCCCATGTGTTGGAATCCCATAAAACCATATTCCCACTGTCAGCATGCCACTCAACAGCATTCCCGCTGCCAGAATATCATCCAACCACAATTCCACTGTTGGAATGCCACCTGACCGCATTCCTACTGTCAAAGTGCCAGTGTGGTGAGCCATAATGGAATCTTTTTAATCATTAATGTAATATCAACAAAAAGTATATATTGAGAGCTTTGGACCTATGCAGTTCCAAAAAATTGTGAATTCCTGGAGCTTCATTAGCATTTACTACTAAATTAATTAAATTGGTCAAGCAACAGCATTCTTATTCAGTCTTCCATCCTACATGGGGCAGTAGCAGAATTTGGACAGTGTTTGGAATGGTTAACAAAATCTGTTTATTTATAGGGCCAGAGTTTTAAATGCTCAGAATATTATTCCAGGTTCCTTATAGGCTGACATTCAGGAGACAGACCTTATGTGGGTCCAGGGTGAAGTTGGGGTGCAGCAGGTTCCCGGCCTCCACGTGGTTATCATGTCCAACCTCGTACATGTTGTAGGAAGGGTTGCCGATCTCCACGTTGATGCCCCCGTTGGTCATGGGCTGCCGCTGCACTCGCTTTCCTCTGGGAAATGGGAACATGAATTGGAAGGAGATGTTATGGGATTGTTAGAGTCCTCCAACTGAGTCCGGTCTCAGGGCCCCCACTTTACCTCTGCCTCCGCTTGCAGATCAGGACCCCGACCACCACAGAGCCAATCAGAGCCGCAAGCAGCACCAGAGGAACGATGATTGCGATGCTTCCTGGAAAGAAGTTGGTACAGACAACCATCACATCTAACTCTTTACTGTCCACTTTGATGTTCAGCTGTGCTGAGTTTTCCAAAGGTTTAGTTATAGTGTTCAAAAAAAGAAATTTTGGTAAATTATTTTTTTTCTTTATTAAATGAATAAAGTTATATTCTTCCCCTCTGCTTTGTGTGTATTTCTTCTCATGTAGGCAACAGCACAAAGTTCAAATCACTGGAGTTTCCCTCCATCCACGAGACGCTGCCGTCTACAACTGACCTTTGGAGATGCAAAATATATGTGATTTACAATAGCAAGTGTCTTGCATGCGTGGTCCCCGATGGAAGCCCAATGACAGAGTCCCAGTAATTTCACCTCCAGCAGATATAGACCTGCCCGGTGTGCAAGAGGCGGGCCTCACAAACGGCAATACGGAAAATGTCAAATCAATTCCGTCTGTCGGGATGAAAAACTGGAAAACCCGACGAGTACGAAACGGATCACAAAAAGCAGAGCTGGCCAGGGTTATGAAGATCTCCAAAGGTCGCTGGGTGTGCAAGCAGGCAGGAAGGAGAGGATCGTGGGATACTTACGCCCACTTGAGTTGTCAGATCGGCTGCTCTTGGGTGCTGGTCTCTCACACTGTGTACCCGACCAGTAGGAGGAGCACCTACGAGACAGAGGAGGTCAGGAGAAGCATGATCAGTTGCTAATAAGGCTGACTGTAGCCATAAACGGAGCACTGATGATCTGAAAGGCAGAATGGAGAAGCAGTGGTCAGCCTGACAGGTGATGTGGGACGAGATACATCAATGTTTGGGGGAGGATGAGGGTGGAGCCAGGAGAGGGAGCAATGAACTGGAGTGGGGTGTGGCAGCTGAGGGTAGGGCGAGACCTACTTGCACCGGGGCTTGTTAAAAGCGGTTAGGGTGCAGATCCCCCCGTTCTGACAGTAGTAATCGCACGGGTTGGCCCTCTCATCGCAGCGCTGGCTTCTGAAACCCGCCGTGCAGCTGGGATAGAGTGCAGCAAACCATCAGAACCAGAACCAGAAACAACAACTAAGCAAGAGTAACAGCAAAAAAGAAGAGAAGCAGCGATGCATTCCCACAATCTGCCGCACTGGGGGCCTATCCGCTGTGCCACCGTGCCACCAGAGTGGCAACAAAAAGCGCCGCCACTGGTGAGGGGGCGCCATGACACGTCAGGAAAACAGGTACGATGTGTAAACAACCACGACAGACACAGATAGAGATACACAGAGGAATTTACCTGTTTTTCTGGTTTGAAGTTTCAGATCAATCCACATGCCAGCTATCTGAGTGGATTTTTACTTTACAGTGACATTAAAGGTAATTCTAGTTACTGATGTGACATTTCATACCCTGAGACAAGCGGCCTCCCCTTTGGACAAACTCACAATGCTTTCTTATTATTGGTAGATGGGTCTGTGCTATTCTCAATAAACACTTTGAAAAGTTTCACTTTAAAATTAAACTTTCCACTATTCCCCTTTATTCAATTCATCCATCTTTCATAACCTCTTATCCAATCCAGTGTTGCACTGTGCCTGGGGCCTAACCCAGGAAGCTCAGGGTAGGAAGCAAGCTGGGTATAATACCGGTTCATCACAGGGTGCACACACACACACACACAAACACACACACACACACACACTTGTATTCATATCTTTGGGACCATCCATTCATTTCTATGGGAAAAATTCTAATCCCAACAATGACAAACATAACCCCTACCCAGCTTTAACCTTAATCATACGTAACCAAACAAAAAACTGGACTTTTGGCAATTCAAATTTTGTTTTATTGCAGACAGTGCAATAAAAAGTGGTCCCCACAACATCAAGCAGCAGGTTTTTATCACATTGTGGGGACATTTAGTCCACACAATGTAATATATACTTGATCCACACACACACATGCACACACACCCACACACCATCCATCTGTTCCTTATGACCTGTAACATATCTACCATTCAGTTTCTCCTATAGAAAAGGGCGACTCACACACAAGGTCAGCATTATATGAGCATTTCTGAGACGCCAGCAGTCCTGGGCTTCCGGGGCTATCTCTGCTTACATACTTGGCATGGCCTCTCGCTGGGCTCGGATAGCCTCGCACAAGCTAGATGGCTCTATTTGCATACAAATCGATTAGACTCCCGAAGCTGTGGTACTAATTTACAGGCAGCAAACAAGCGAAACACAAACACGCAAAGCCACACACAAACACACAGCCCAAGATTCCCAGCAACTCCATAGAGCCCAATTAAGTCACAAAAAATACAACATCCTATAATCCAGAGTCAGGCCTGCGCTTGCAGGTAAAGCACATGATTCGCAATGAATGAGCAAAGACTGAGGGGAGAATGGATTTGGTACCCCCACCTCCCGGTAATCAGCGTAAAGATGCCCCCCCCCCCCTTGCTTGTCATTCTGTAGACTTTTCTTGTGACTATTTTCAGTTAATGCGTGTGCTAATTTAGTGGGAGCACAGGTGCAGCATGGTACTGATGGCCTGGGGGGGCCAGACCAGCAAGCTGATACTGATAAGAATAAGAATCACAGGAACAAATAGAAAGGCTGCCCAGCATTCACTGCGAAACCAGAGCTGGGTAAGCGCTTCACTGGCTTCACAGATCCTGACTGTACAGTGATAGAAACCCCCCCCTCGTTACTGCCCACTGAGGGAGGGGCTGCCCCCCAACCATTCCTCCAGTATGCTAAATCCGCCCCTTCCTCCTGCTGCACTGACTTCGGCTCCTGCATACTGATCTTACAGGGATCTCCCAGCATCCAGATCACTGTAATCCACTGCGATCTGGCAATCTGCGTCCAGGCCCACTTTTTCGAAAGGGACAATAGGGGAAGTTGTCTGAGTCCTAGGTCCAAGCCCCAAAGGGGCAAGAGAGAGTGCAGGTGGGAGGGGTTGAATGTCATGGGGGTTCAGGTGAAGTAATTTTGTCCAGGTTGGGAATTTTGTGCAGTGGGCCTGTCTGTGAATATGGTATCATGCTGTCTCAGGGAGCGATTTGGTGCAAGCATTTAAAATGAACCAGATCCTAACTGAGAGCGGGGGGGAGGGGGGTGGACAACATGGCGGTGACTCACTGGCAGAAGGGCAGGTTGGAGTCCGAGTCGAGGTGACACGTGCCGCCGTTGTAGCAGTAGCCGTCACACAGCTGGCAGCTTGGCGCCACCCGACCGTTGGTGCAGCTGTGGAGAGAAAACATGAGGTACAGCAGCAAACTCATGGCACGGGCGAGAGGGCGTGCAGCCGGACGGCGTTTGTTAAAGGCTTTCGTGCCACTTTGTGAGGCTGCTGCAGTCACACTATTTAATCTTCTTTGTAGAAAGAAAAATGGACACTAGATGCAGAAATCAGCAAAAAAAAAAAAAAAAAAACGATAAAAAAATCTCGTAGAATCATCCAGTGAAATGGGAAAATTCCAAGAATACCTGCGGTACTTCTGTACAGTTTATCTACCGGGAAGCAGCTGCACATGTGAATCCCTGCCCCATAAAGGTGCTTCGCACTTTTTTTAGTGAACAGGAAAGACAACACAAACAGAGAATGAGTGAGATGTTCCGGAAGCCTCCGAAGGACTCACTTGCAGACCACATCTCCAGTATCTTGATCGAGCACACAGGGGGCGCCACGGCACCGCTGACACTTATCCACATCGCACTTGCTGCCCTCGTAGCGTGCAGGACACACACACTCGATGTGGCCACTGCTGGACAGCGTGCAGGCTTTGGCGTTCACGCAGTAATGGTGGCAGATGTCTGAGGGTTACACATAATAAAAAAGGGTTTTTCCCACCTTGGGTGCGAACTGGCATCTCCATCATAGAGCAGCTAATTTTACAACAAAAAGGTCTTTATTGGGCTTACATTAATAAAATGAAATACAGGACTTTTACTCTAAGGAACGTCTGCTCGTGTTTGGTTAAGACGCAGTGCATTGTGGGATTTGTAGTTCCTCTCAGTGTCCAGGCAGGTGGGTGGGAGGACTCACGGTGCAGACAGCGGTCGCCGGTGTACTCGGCCATGCAGCGGCACACGGGCTGGTTGCCCTTGCTGACATCACAAGTGCCCCCATTGAGGCAGTAATTATCGCAGACGCGCCGCTCACAGTATGGGCCTGTGAATCCCACCACGCAGCGGCAGGTGGACCGCCCTGGGGGGGGAGACAAGGATCTCATGGACAAGGTGGTCCCTGATAACCTCATCTAGACCGCACCTCCTGAATGCAAATGACATGTGGCCACAGGTACGAGAGCCAGACGCATGCTCTGGATCCTCAGAATTTTGCCCAAGACATACATGTCTATTCTATTTTCTTTAGCAAAGACCCTCTTTGTCTGCTATAGCCAGGGGAGAGATTAATGCCCAAGGCGTCCCAGGCTATAGCCGAGGGGCCCCTCAAACATCAGGTCCCCTCCCTGCCCCTACAAAAATGAAGTGGCCAGTTAAATCGGCAACACCTGAGTGTCTGTGCTAATGTCAACTTAGGGCCCCCAGAGAAGTTAATTTGCCCCTGACTATAGACGTAGACTTTCAGAAGCCTAAAGATAAAGGCTCTCTAGTTGGTCATCATTCTGAAAGCCCTCAGAGACATTCGATAACATGCACTGTAGCCACCTCCAGTACTGGTGCAGGTACTGTAACTTCCAGCAGAAGTGCGAATCCTGGCTTTAAGGGCCCATATGCTAATGGCTGAGACCCTGTGATCTGCTTTCTGTAGTCCAGCTGTTCCCAGCTGGTGCTGGGAAGCTCTCATACCTTGCTGGGAATTATGTGCATGTTAATGAGGTCTTCGCTATGCCCTCCCACCCGCCAGCCTGCGGTGGTCCGACTCTGCGCACAGCGTGACCTGCAGATTGCGCTCCCGCGATTGCATCATCTTGGCCAGCCTCCAGGCCGTGATACAAGGCTAGCTCCACTACACTGGCTCACCACGGATACGCCTTGGCTTCGAGAGGGCCTGGGGGTGGCTCGTGATCAGCCTACACCCTGCCAAAGGCCATGGGGGTCAAGAGCTAGCTGGGTTCCTCAATTTGTGCAGGTTAACCCAGATCTCCTCTCTGCTTCTCACACAAATAAGCAGGCTCCTGGACATTGTTTACCAGGAAGTAGTACCTCACCCAAGGACACAGCAGTAGGGCTATTTGTAGAGTTACAAGGCTTATTATTTAACCCAATTCACTTGTTACATTGATGTTTGGTTATATAATTCCATTACTTCAGCATAAACAGCACTGCTCTGTACTACAGCTACTTTAACTTGATAAATCACAATAACCTTGCTGACAAACACTTGAACTGTGCCCAAGAGACCCAAGGTGAAATAAAGGTTAAATGCATTTTTACTTAAAATGAGGCTGTGAAAATACAGAGCTGATATGATTCAACAGACAAGTGTCTCAGTGAGTAGCAGAGTCACCTCACACCGTCGGGACTGGGGGTGGGGGTGGTTCCTAAAGGGACACTGACCTATTTGGGAAGCACGTGTCAGGCATTAATGCCCACTGTCAGTCAGCTGCTGAGAGCAGTTTCCACTATGCAATGAGAAAAGGCATGTAGCTTGACCATGCTCGCTGGCGGGAAACCTTAATTTCAATATGACTGTTCATCTGTGATGTGGCAGAAGACGGCAGTGAATGCTGACACTCAGGACAAAATGGGATCGACTATCAATCTCTCTTTAGAAGGCGGCTTCCCAGAGCAGCTGTCTGGACCTGGCTGGCCCTGGGTGCTTTGTGAGAATATGGGTGTTAGGGCTGCTTCAGCATCTCCTAAATAAGGAACATGATTATTTAACTTACTGAATGTTGCCAAACACAGCCACAGGGTGGGGCTAAAGAGGCGGAGTCAATCCGGGGGCCTTACCTAGGGGGGAGCCAATGCAGGTGCCTGCATTGAGGCAGAAGTCCTTGCAGTGGTTAACCTCACATTGCTCCCCAGAGAAGCTCGGCCAGCAGTAGCAGCGGGACACGCCCTTCTCGTTGGTCAGGCACCGTCCCCCATTCTCGCAAGCTGGCCTGCAGAGCTCACCTGCAACATAAAGCTGCGTCTCATTGGCTGCCCACTCTGTCCGTCAAATCCACATTACAGCCTTTTTTCACAAAAGCTCGACAGGGACGCTTTCATCTGAGATTACTGATGGGATTCATCCCATAATTTATCAAAGACATCCCTTGCGTTATCTTGTGGAGAAAACAGAAGCAATTATCAGAAAGAAAAAAAAATTAGCGTAAATTTTAGATTTAAAAATGATAAATAAGCCTTCAAGCCCTGATACCCATGAAGAAAGCCAATACACCGAGGAGAATTTAATGTCCCACATTTCCATTTTACTGCTAAGTGGACGCTTTTTATCCAAAGTGACTTCCCACTTCAATTAAGTGCCTCCATATGGGGCACTATGGCAGGACCCCTCCCACAGTTAGACCTGCAGCCCCAGCTTGGGTTTTTACCCAAAGTGAGTTGTAATCTGCACAGTGTGACTGTGAACACATTTGTATATGAGCAGTTTAGGCTGCGCCTGTCCCGCATCTCCATACATCTCCTCTCACCATGACGACACCCCCCACCCCCTCCCCACCCTGGTACCTGAGACATCGGTGTCACTGCAGGACCCATTAATGACAGCCTTCCCCTCGGGGCAGGAGCAGGTCGCGCCGGTCGGGGACAGCAAGCACAGGAAGTCGCAGCTCATGCTCAGACATGGGTTTGACACTGATGTGGGGGGATACAAAGACCACTCTGATGCTTGATGTACACGATAACACACACAGCCCCACCTGGGGTAGTCATGCCTGGTTCTGGCCTCTGCTTAACCTCCCTCTGAAGGAGATTTCAGGAGTCATTTCATGGATGAAAATCATTCCAGCTCATCCACAACACCAAAGATGACACCCACTAACCAAACAGACCAAGATCGATTTTCTATAAGGGTTCTTAGACACCAGGGAATGATGTGGAGGCACCATGCTGTGGAAAGGCTCTCTCTCCCTTCATAGGCTCCATTTTTAACTCTGAAGGACCCACTGTCAAATTCGGCAGTAATCTTTGCGTGGTTTGGCTTTAATTAACAGCCATTGTGGGAGTAACTGATTAAATACTGTCTTATCTGGCAGTATCGGGAGAAAGAAAAGGAGTCTTATTCTGTGGGAGCACTAGGAGGAGCTGTTAAGTCACAGCAAAGTCACAAAGAAGAAAAAAATGAAACAGGGAAAAAACAACAAAAGGATCCGGAGACAATGATAAGAGCTTACATAACGCCCCCGGGGGGAACACGCACTTTCATGCAAGCAGGCACATAAGGTTTCCTGACCTCCCCCCAGCAACAGGAGTTTGTTGAAAGCTTTTAGCTCTGTCTACTTCTGGGTAATTTTTTAAAAAAATATATTTTCTTACAATCTGACAACATTTTTTGCCAGTCTGGTAAGAGCCAAGAGAAAGTTGTGTTGGATTCCCTCATTAGCAGACCAGGAAATCAGAGAGGGCCTTGTTCGGCTGAAGACACCCATCCAGAGGCGCGAGGGGGAATCAGTTGGCGCCCCACCGTGAATGGCCTCCTGTCTCACGCTGGCTGCCTCACGGCCGCCTATTAGCCATGACGCGCTAACCAGCAGAGCACCGAGCGATGGCACCAAGAGCAAAAGGAAGCACCCCCACCCCTTCATTATGTAGTGAGGAGGAAGGGGGAGAGAGAGACAGACAGAGAGAGAGAGAGAGAGACAGAGAGAGAGGAAGAGAGAGAGACAGAGGGTTGAAAAGGAAAAGTAGAATACTTCAGATTGGGACCCACACACCATGGACGGTTGACCAGAGGCTCTGGCAGCGCTAGCACCTCCTGCAGGGTGGAAATGGCAACAGAATACACCTAGTTCTTTTCGGCTGATTTACAACTGGCAAGGCATGGAAAAGGGAGGAGCTTGCTGGCTAAGCTCTGCAGTGCACTTTGGGTAACAGAAGCAGTGAGGTTGCGATTCTGTCACAATGCTATATGGGCAGACAAAAAGTTACCTGGTGACACTATCTTAGTGGTTTCCAGTACCACCAGAAAAACAGTGCGTGCTCTTGAAGCTCAGAATTACCTTTATTTTCAGTATTTTTCACCGTCCGGCACAGCCAGCTTTTGGCTTTTGTAGCTTCAAGTACTGCCTCTTCCCCTCTCATTTGACCAACGTGCTTTGAGTTAAAAGCTACGGTTTTACTCATGACCAAAAGCCTTGAGGCATAGTGGTTCTAACAAAACCCTTCTGAATGGCTGGTTACTCTGCGTCAGTTTTTCTCATTGGGTAAAGACATTTTGCTAACAGAACCCAGTTGTACCGTGCTGCTGCTTGAATCGATGAAAGACGAGGATGCTTGAGGCCTTCTCCACACCCAAGCTGAGGTGCTCCACAGGGCGTCTGCCATATTTGTGGACCCTGAAGACATCGTTTCTCAGGCTGGTCCCATAGATATAGTCCTCGAAGATGTCGATCCTGTAAGGCTGGGCTATACCTGGGAAGGAGTTGAGGAACGTCAGAATGCGGACACGTGAAGGTCTTTGCTGGATGTCATTTCACCGTTAATGATAGGCACAGTTCAAACTTCACTTGAAAGCCTAGACTGAGGATATTACAAGCAGTTCTGGACTGACATCAGTAATCCGTTCCAGAAACTTTACTTAAGTCAAATTTTGTGCGTTAAATTTACCTTCCCATACCATACAAAACACGACATAGCAAAAAACAGATTAGCTAAAATATAATAGTAATATGAACTAAAGAACATATTCAATAAATGAATTAAGACTAGATTAAGTCTAAATTTTCCTAGACACGTACATAGCCTTTCTGCGTTTCTGCTCTGTAAGCTCAAAGTGTCACATATATTTAAGTCGGTTTTATGTAAGTTAAGAGTTGCCTTTAGGTAACTTAATACATTCATTAAAATCTACCCCATCCACAATCGAGAGCAGGGGTCTTTTGCACAGACAGCCCCACATGTGGCACCTGCCTGCCGATCTGCCCGCTTACCGTGACGCCCGCCAATAGCCACCAGGGCGTCGGAGCCGTCGAAGCGCACACTGCCGATAACAGACAGCTCGGCGTCGGCCCAGTACAGACGTTGGTTGAAGTAATCGATGGCCAGGCCTGTGGGAAGGCAGAGCACACTTATTTCTCCTAAAAGCGCGTGTGTAAAAAAATTCTTAAAAAAAGAAAGGAAAAAAAACGAAAAATCGATGGCTTTATTTTCTCCCTCCCAGCTGAGGTGGGCCTGAGTGAACTTTGAGATTACGTTCCTCCAGCCCTGAAGAAAATGGCTCAGTGCTTCAAACGTTTGAAGCCAGGAAGAGCTATGGCAGGACAGAACCCCCAACCGCTGCGTTCTGATAACATCTCAGGCTGAGCCTCGCCCGGGGTCACCCTCTTCCTCTCTCACCCTCGCCCTCCCACGCAGCGTGGCCCTGTGGCATTATGAACAGAAGCGTTCAATCTCTGTGAGGGCATCGTGGATCTGGGGCTTCTGACGAGGGCACATCATTAAGAAAGGCTCTGTTTTAGTAAATAACCGTAAATCCAACATGAGCCCATGATAATTAAATCTGTTTGCTTTCTACTGATCACATTTGTGATCACTAAGGCGCATAATCCTCCTGCAAATAAGCAGGCGAGATGCGGCAGAGTGCCTTAAAGGGAGATCTATAGTCTAAGCGCGTCTGGCCTCCTGGAGGGTGAAAGCCCTCATTGTCCCAGGTTGTCACCATTATATGAGTGAATACTTCTAATGAAGGTGTCCTCAACTATTTGGGTGGCGGCCAATGAGAGTGCCAAAGCCTAGGAGAGGGATGAATGGCAAAGAACAAGGACAAATGCCAAGGACCCATTGGTCTCTGGGCTGGCGAATGAAAGAGCAGGTCCCTCCCTCCTCCCCTGTTTACCTGTGGGCCTCCTCAAGTTCTTCTCCAATAGGATCCGGCGCTTGGATCCATCCATAGCGGCCTCCTCGATGTGTGAGTGGTCGCCGATCACCGTCCAGTACATCATCCTGTGTGATTTGGAGAAAGACATCATGCTGGAGCTCGCATACCACCACTGATGCTGTTGCTGTTATTTTCTGGAAATTTCTGTGGCCAAATTCTCAATTGCTCGTCCACCTTCCCACGGTCTTAAACAAGTCATTCTTCCACATTATTAATTACATTAATTAGGCCTTGAGGATGCCAGAACTTGAAGTTTTCAGGGAGATACGCATCAAGCTGCCTGTAAGAGATGGGCTACAGGGGTGGGAATCCTCATCGTGAGCAGTTCAGACCAGCTCTGGTGCGTGACAGGGGTACATTACAGCATACCTCTTGGTGCAGATCAGGTTGCTAGGGCTTACTTCTTTGGAAAACTCCAGAAAACCAAACACACTGCTCTTATTTAGTTTGAATCCTAGTCATGATCTTGTTTTAGATAAACTTAAATTTCATCCATCTCTGTATGAATTTCACACTCTTATTGGCTTAATAACCTTATCTGCACACACCCAAAAATTGCATGCACCTTACATCTGACTCTTACCTTTACTTATATGTCTACATGTTTTAACATTTGCCTATTTTTATTACTATTTCTACCTCTATTGTACTTTTATTCTATTCATCTTTTGTACCGTTGTCTTGATTTTATGTTTAATTGTATACCTCCTGTTACCAGCTGCATTAAAACAAATTACTTCTTGTACTTGGCGATTATAAGGATTCTGATTCTAGAATGTTTTACAGCAATAATTCAGGGCATGTATGTGAATTCAGGTTTAAATGTCTGGCTACTGCAGCAGAAGAGTCCCTCATGGGAATTCACAGGCAATGTTTTGGGTTACCTCCATCACCATGCCATCCCCTGGTCCATTCTCAAACATATTATTGTTGTTTGTTGTTTACACTTTCCCACTATCCAGCTTAACCTGGGTAGTTATTGAAAGGCTGCATGGTCGAGGATCCCGCCTCTCCTTCCTGAGAGACAGAGGAGGATACCATTCCTTACCCTCGAACGGGATTGACAGCGATGGCGTAGGGTTCCCCGGCGATATCTGTGATCAGACGGGTGCAGTTTGGCCCACTGAGCTGGCCCACGTTAATCGAGTATCTGAGCCTCGTCCAGTGGGCCGTGTAGTAGCTGAACCAGTGCATCCTCGAGTGGTCCGTCCAGTAAATGTTCCCCGTCACCCAGTCCGCCGAGACGTCCCTCGGCCTTCGGAAGTCCGGGCACTGCGGGGGTCCATCAAATACCAGAGCGTTTGGCTGTGCGGTATTGCCCAAAAAAAATGCACACACGCTCTCATCCACACACAATTGAAGCATAGTATCCAACCTAGCAGCCAAACACATTCACACACCTCCCTCATCCCGGAGGTGGAAAAATACAGTCTGTAAGGAGTGTGAATTGATTGAAGATTGTGATGAGCGCCTTCTCCTGGTATGGGGGTGATCTTACCGACTCACCAGGATCTTGTCAATGATGTGTGGCCATCCCATCTAATTGAATCAATTTCATGGATTTCATGTCTAAAATAACACCAACATAACCCTTCAAACAACCTGTCTTCCTTATTTTCCTTTCTGCAGGGACATGATGTATCTCAGAGGTGGAGTTTTCACCTTCCTTGTCTGATCAATTGTGACAATTTACCTCTAGAGTTAAGCGTGTTCGAATGAGAAGAACAGTTAGTCTGAATCTAGAACTGAAACTCCTTAAAAGCCAAAGCTATGCTAAATAAGGACAGTCCATTCCAAATTGTGCAAACATTACTAAGTATGGAAAAGCACTTTTGTGAAACCCTCCTGGTATCCTCGCAGAAGGTCAGTGTTGGAATGAAGTAAGATGGAGGAACACCTGGATTGTTATAATTGGCCAAATGAACCATGTGTAGCTAAAGATGTTCTGAAAGTAAATGAGCCAAGAAAAAAACTCATTCAGACTAATCAAACGGCAGTTTAGGAGCTCAACAGCCAATTTTATCTACGAGCGTGGTCTCAACTGGTAAAAAGAAATAGTGTTTTTTATGCGTCTGCTTTCACATTGAAGGGTATCTTTTTTTTTTTAAGAAAGCATCAGGGAGGGTTCTGTTCATGTTATAAAAGCTGAATGGGTGAAAGGAACTTTAAGGGGTAAGTGTGAAATATTTATTCAGGGGTCATTTCTCAGTGGGTCGGAATTTATGATTAAGAGATTAAACTTTACACACCCATGTTCTGGGGTAACTCGACAGCACCAATCATGTTCAAATGAAAATCGAGTTGTGTCTTTTGGTCAGACAGAAGTTAGCATTACATCAAATCATTGCAACGGTGTTTTTAATTAAAGCAGAGAACAAGGGCATGCAGAATGAATTATACTTTATAAATAAGCAGAGAGGCTTAGGCAAGAGAGTGCTGTTACTTTCCACAGAACAGGTAGGATCTTATGGATACTTACTATAATCCCGCTATTTGATTTAGACTGACTTCTGACTAGGATGTCTTTGTAAAAAATTCCACCCGGATTAAACTGGGTAGCCCAGACAAACTTGTTTCCTTGAAACAGAGCATCCATTCCAATTATCCGGGCATTGTCCTCGATGCGTGCTAGTTGTCCGTGGCTCTGGTTAAACGGATACACAAAACCTCGGATTTCAGTGTCATTAGCTACGTAGAGCACGTGATCTTCTGGTCCTGCCCGTTGAGTCATTAAATATGCAAAAAAAACGAAAGTTTGTCTAAATTCCATTTCCGAATCGAGACGACAGTTTTCCAGCTATTCACAAGACAATATCAGCAATAATAGCTCATAGAAATTTAAACTTAAGACATACATGATACATAAATATATAGCATATACATAAACTATAATTACATATATACAGAATACACATAAATGTTGCACATTCTAATATAAAAAATAGTAACATTTGAATATTAAACATACATGAATGACAGCAGTACTGAATTTATATGTATTTTGTCATATACTGTAATAATTTTAACTTTTTATGGATTTTGAGGTAAAGGTACAACATTATCTATACACAGCATTTACCGATCTGTACATTTTTGAGCAGTACAGCATTGTAGCTTACATTTACCATGAGTAGATACCATGAGGTGATTAGCTAGCAAAAACAGATGCATGAGGATTGACTTTTACCTTTTGCTCGACAGTGTCCATCAATGTCTTTGAAATTGGGGTCACATGTGCACCTGAAGGACCCTTTGGTGTTCATGCAATGGTGTGAGCATGTTCCAAAGTGAAGGCACTCATTGACTTCTGGGGGGGGGGAGAGGAAAGGCGTCAGCATTTCAGCCCTCAAAGGCTTCAAAAGGCGCTCTACTTACTGGGGGGGGAGGGGGCAGGCTTGATGTGTCTGTACTGTCCATTAGAGAGCTGCAAACTCTCCCCTGGCATCGATGGCGATTACCGACACTCTCACGCTAATAGGACCCTCGAGTTTGTGCAGATTGGCCAGATGCAGACATTAAGGCAGCGATGCTTTCTCTAATATAACGAGGCTGCCCCTTCGCTTTGAATGCAGCCTCTAATAATGTTTACACATGGGATTCCTCCCTGTTTTTTTTTCAGAAATGTCACATGTTATCGTCTCTTGCTGAGGAGTCACTCCACCTGCACCACTGAGTCGACTTGAGAGGTCACAGTTTCACACAAAGTCGAGGTTTTCATAAACTAAGCTGCTAATTCGCAAATTGCCTAAAAGCAGATGGAGTGAGCTTGTGAGACTAATAACAGACCTATAATTACAGCTATTGTTATCTGGCTGCAAATTAGTTGCAAGCAGCAAGGTCCTAATTAAACTTCTTAAGAAGTAACAGTGCCAAATTAACTGCAGACCAAATGGCATTAACAGACAAGTTCTGTATGTTTAATAAGACATGAACAAAAGTTGTTCACAACCATGTGTGCAGTCCACTAAAATATTAAGTGATTTACTATGACCACAAAATATCCTAGCACACAAATAATTTAATACCTTCTGATAAAAATGCTTTAAGAATTGAACAAGGGAGTCACGGGGATACCGAAATTCTAAAAAGTATGAAGTGCAGCGGGTTTTGGGGCAGAGGTCTGAAACTCAGACAGAACAGACATGTAGGGGAGCAGGGTTTAACCAAATAAAAGACACGCAGAAGGGATGGAGGGTGAAGCCCTTTTAAGACAAGCAACAGCAAGGCAGTGAAAAGGCTGAAATAAAGACTCAGATACTCTCAGGCAACACAAAGCGCTGATTTCACACCCTGCCGGTGTGCTACACACCTACTCCAATATTGGCCTCCCACTTCCACCCGGCTGACCCTGTGTTAACCCTAAGAGTGAAATCAGGGCCAGTAGGCTGCTTGGTGTCCTCTGGCTCATGATCAAGTGGCACAGCCGCAAGGCTGATCTGCTTGACGCAGTCCCTCGCTGACTCGCACGCCTTTCATCTGCTACTGTATGGATTACTCCACCTTTCCAGACGCACAGCAAAAGCTCACATATTGTAATGAAATGCTCCGGCTACATCTCACACAGTACGTTTCACACATCTCCCCGGGAAATGAAGCAGGTTGTCTCCAGAGAACATGTCAGCGAGGATGATGGGGAAACGCGCCTAAATGCTGGTGCAAGTCGATTTCCACACCATAATCTAGGCTGTGCTGTGCTGTTGTGTGTTATCTCCCCTCCCATCTTAACACTGGCTTTCCGGAAACAGCTGACTGTCAGTGGCCAGGGATCGAGAAAGGGAAAAGGCATTTGTATGCCCCATGATAAAATGTTGAACATGTTCAGGAGGGCTGCTGGAGCTGCTCTGAACAGGAGAGAAAGAGAAAGAAAGAGAGATGAAGACACAGAGCAAGCAGTGGCAGATGTATGAAAGCGGGATGTGGATGAGGCTTACCAAGACACAGAGAGAAAGAGAGAGAGAGAGAGAGAGAGTACTGGTAGGTGTATGATGGGGCCTACCTTCACACTGTATGAATGAGAGAGGGGGCAGCAAATGCAATATGAAAGCAGGACATTGATGGGGCCACCCATGACACTGAGGGAGGGCCTACCTTCACAATGTCTACTCTACCATGATGCTGAGAGAAGGCCCACCTTCATACTGTCTGCTCTACCACGACGCTGAGAGAGGGACTACCATCACACTGCCTGTTCCTCCCTTTCCAATACTGAGAAAGTATCTACCTTCACACTGTCTGCTCTACCATGACACTGTGAGAGGGCCTACTTTCATACTGTCTGTTCTACCATGATACCAAGATAGGGTGTACCTTCATGCTCTCTGCTCTACCATGAAACAGAGAGGGCCTACCTTCATACTTAATGCTCTACCATGGTACTGAGAGAGCGCTAACATTCACACTGATTGCTCTATCATAATACTGAAACAGGGCAGAGTGAAGGGCCTACCTTCACGCTGTCTGCTGTACTACAACATTGAGAGGGCCTACCTTCACACAGTTTGCTGTTGTGGCTGCGCTGGAATCCTGGTCTGCAGTGGCAGACAGCCCCTCTTTCCGTCTGATTGCAGATGGCGTCTTCCCCACATGGGTTCACCCTGCTCCTGCATATGTCCTCGCCATGAACTGGGTGGGGTATATGAAGTGCCCATCATTCAGTGATGCCCTGCAGCATCCACCGCTCAGATTGTCCCACCTCCTGCCTTCATCCTGACCAAGGAACAGACTAGCACAGTGTACAAGCTGCATAGGGAAATCAATGTGCAAAACAGAAATGCCTCTCTGATGCTTCACTTCACAGAGAGACCGGCAGGCTTCCTGGCAACACTTTCTGATTTGTTCTGTTTCTCCAAACTCCCTTCATGATGAACCTGGAGAACTTTTTGAGATGCTAATATAACAGGGATACAGTAAAATATATATTCTTAAAAGATCACCCCAATTAATGATGACTTTTCTCCATCATGACACCCATGGACAGCCAGAAGGTGTGCAGGCTAGCAGATTTCTGATGGGGGGGGGGGGGGTGGTCCAGCTGTCCCGCCCACCTGGTGCCAATTTGTGTTCCTGGGACCTGGCCAGCGCAGCGTGGAACTGAACCCACGCCTCACCTCCCGCTGACTGCCCCCCCACCCCCACCCCGGGGAGGGCTTCAGGGTCTGTTTTTAAAGCTGTGTCCATGTGTCAGGCTCCGTTCCTGGTAGTGCGTCTGACTGAAAGCTTTTTGCCCAAACTCCCACTCAGCTGCCTAATTAGCCCCATTAGTTCGATACTTTTGACGTTTCTTTAAGGACGAGGTACATATCAGGGGAGCCGCCAAAGCAGCGCTGCAGGGGAACATGGCTGAATGGTGATTAATATTACAGATAATTAACGGCGGCCGGAAAGGATCAGGCCAGGGGGCTGTGCTGAAGGGCAGCTCAGAGTGACCAAGAGATGGAAACCTCAAAGTGTGCCCTAGTGGACACTCACCTGGATTTACCGAACACGGCTTCCTGTTTGGGGCTTAAACATTGTCAGGCAGTCTGCACTGAGGTAAGTGCTCTCCCAGGTAACTCAGCAGGAACACCTATTAAAACATACACCCCTCAAGGCCCCATGAAAGCCATCTCACGCTCTCTCCGATGTCACACTCACAGGTTTTGCAGCCAACCTCATCGGAGCCTCCGTCTGCACAGTCGTCGAAGAGGTCACACTGCAGCTCAGCGGGGATGCAGCGGCGCCCTCCACAGGCAAACTCAGCCTTCCCACAAGGCCGGGGCCTGGCCGGCACGCTGCCTGTATGCGGCAGACGCACAGCGAGAGGTGCGCTTAAACGCGGGGCCCCCCGACACTGTCAGACCGCCTCCATCCCCTCCGCGAGGCTCATGATGGATGGCACCGATTGATCGGAGTATGTCGGGCTGGCAATTTTGTAATGTGACATGACAGCACAAAGTGGGCCAAAACCTGGGTGTGTTTCAGCAAGATGGAGAGTTTATACGTGTTCAAAGGCACCCCCCGCATGTGTGAGTAGGAGAATAAAAGCAGAGAGTACGCGCTGAATAAACATGCAAATGTATCTGGCAGATTCAAAGTCACTTTTAAATGTGAATGGCGGCAAAGCCAGGAATGTACTACAGGAAGAACTCTCTCTCTCGCTGGGTGTCCCTGATGAAGGCGTCCCGATAGTGTGAGGGGAGCAGGAGCACAAGTAGGTAAATACAGAGCAGCTCACAGCAGAAAAAGTGCCCAAAGAAGCTTGCTTTTCAAACTGGTTACAAATGCCTGCTTCTCGTTTGGTGAGGGACAGCTGCTTTGCGAATGAAGATGATGTGGGATGAACTTAATTAAAAGTGTACCAGCTGATAGGGCCCAGCTAAGAGCAAAGCACTCGAAGATTGTAGAATGCTCCAGAAGGCACTCACCGGGCTGCTCGCCACACTCCTCCTCATCCGAGTTGTCCCCGCAATCGTCAACGCCGTTGCACAGCTGCTCCGTGTGGAGGCACACATGTTCATTCCTGCAACGGTGAGGCCTGGTCGGTGGGCAGGGGAACCTGGCTGAGGGTGTGAGAGTGGAGGAGAACAGCCACGTCAGGGTTAACCAGGGCTAACCATAACCCAAACCAGGTACAGCGACTCTTGCTGTGTCATCCTGAGCGTATCAGAATAACATCAAGCTCACAGAAGCACCCAGCTGACTGAGCTTTATCAACTTCTGAAAATTGCAAAAATGTTCTTCCTGTACTGTAACCGAATTGTACTGTATTGCTTTGTAACAGAAAAACTGTGCTAAGGGAATTTTAAATACATTCAGAATTTTCTGTATATTAATGACTCAGCAGACAGCACCTGCGGAGCATCGATTTAGGAGGAGTGCAGGGCAGTAAGGACATTGTCGGAATCACTGGGGTGAAACACGGCCTTTCCAAAAGTATGACTACAGCAGGAAGCAGTTTTGTACTTGCCAATCAGACAGGAGCAGACAGTTTGCCCTGTGACTAAAGTCTGTGACTCCCTGAAAGCTTTTAATGACCTTTACAGGGGATGGTGCCTCAAGAAGAGGTTTCCTGACATTTGTGAGAATTGCTGAGGATCACAGGACATGTTCTCAATGTTGTGATTTTTACCTGAAACCCATAATTACAGGAAAAGGGTGGTTAAGTCAGTAAGCAGACACGGCGGAAAAATAACATAAAAACACCACATCAGTAAGTCTGGTGTGTTTTCTTCAATTACACCTGAGCAAGACATGAATTATGTTACATATGTTAATCTGTTCCTGTGAAGCTGCAGCAGTGGGCAGATGGATGTATGTGAACATGTAACATCAGTCACTCTCGTGTTTTATTGTAAATCCCCAAAGAGCCTTTGTAGTCATAGTGATGGGCATCATGTAGATGAGGCGGATGAAGAGATGGGCTCCCTCATACCGCACAGATTGGGGTCCTCATCAGAGTTGTCCCCGCAGTCGTCCTCGCCATCACACACCCACACGTGTAGCTTGCACAGCGTGTTGTTGCAGATGAACTCGTCGGAGCGGCAGGACAGCGCGCCTGCCAAAAGGACGTGTCAAACGGAAACAGAGTCACTTGCTTCGCCAGGCTGCTTCATACACAGCTGAGGGAACAGGGTCTACATCCCATCCAGCACAGGCTGCTGAAGAACATCACGCATTACACAGACAGTCACAGAGACAGACAGACAGACACAGAAACACACACACACAGTCCATGTATTCATATCTTTATGGGGACATTTATTTCTATGGACATAACCCTAATCCCAACTCTGACAATCTTAACCCCTACCCAGTCCTAACATTAATCATACTGTAAGTAACGGGGAAAAATGTCTTTTGGCATTTTTAGTTTTTTGATTGCATTCATAGAGTTTAATATGTTCCCTGCCTCATGCCCGTTGCTTCCGGGATAGGCTCCGGACCCCCCGCGACCCAGTAGGATAAGCGGCTTGGGAAATGGATGGATGGAGTTTAATATAACTGAGGTATCCCATGTAGGCACCAAAAAAATGTTAAAAAGTTGCAGGTTTTTATCATATTGTCTAATTATAAAAATGCATAGAGAAACACACACACACACACACACACACACACATTTGTATTCATATCTCTGTGGGGATTCTCCATTCATCTCTATGGGAAAAACCCTAATCCCAGCAATGACAACCTTAACCCCTGCCCAGCCCTCACCTTAACCATAAGTAACCGAACAAAATGCAAGACTTTAGGCATTTTTAGTTTTGTGATTGCATTCATAGAATTTAGTAAAATTCAGGTTTATATTGTGGGGATCTGAAAAATGTCCCCACAAGCCACGTAACATTTTATCACATTGTAGGGACATTTGGTCCCCACAATGTGGTAAATACAAATCCACACACACACACTCTCACACAAAGTAATTTCCTGCTGAAGAAGAGTAGCGGGGGTGGGGGCATTTGGCTAGACTGGGTCCTGTTCCTACCGCCTGGTCCCTCCCCGTTGGTTCCTGGCCCGCACCCTTTGAGTCAAAATAGCTTCACAAAAACCCGATAATAAGCAGGCAATTACGGCGACCCCGTTGCCGGGGAAACGTGGAGTAAAGGCCGGTGCCGTAACTGTGAATACAAAGCAGCTCCTTATAATTAGAATGAATTACACATGTGGGGGGGTGTGTCCAGCAGAGGAGAGGCTGCAGCGCCATTTACCAGACAGCAGAGAAAGGCAAATAAACGTGGCCAGGGCCACAGTAAACCACATGATGCCCCACCCCCACATGCACGGATGGGGGGCACCCCAAATAGAGAGTGACGTCATGAACGTGATGCTCCACCTGCTCATGCACAGAAAGGGTGGGGGACACCCCAAAGAGAAGCTGACGTCATGAATGTGGTGCTCCGCCCCCACATCCAAAGACAGGGTGGGGGCACCCCGTACAGAGACTGACATTATGAATGTCATGCCCTACCACCACACGCACGGACAGGGGGGCAACCCAAATGGAAATTTACATCAAGAACACGGTGCCCCCGCCCCCAAATGGAGACCGATGTCATGAATGTCATGTCCCGCCCCAACATGCAAGGACTGGGTGGGGGGCACCCCAAATGGAGACTGATGCCATGGACATGCTTAGATTCTCCCTGCTCATTTTTCGATGGCATCCTATGTTACTCCGCATCCCCTGCTTGCTAACGTCCTGGGTCTTCATCCCAGTATTCAGGCACCACTGAATAACGGACCCAGGGATCAGAACCATGCCACGGCGCAGGGGATGCGATGGGGCTCAGATCACATTTTCCGAAAGGAACAATATGGAGCTGCTTCTCAGGGGAACAGGACCGTGAGAAAGACAGCGACGCAGATGAGGGTGTTTCACATAAAAGGAAAACCTCAGGTCATTTCCCCCCAGGTTTAGCATGAACGCTGTACAACACAATGTGATTTAAGGGTAAGCGACCTGCTCCGCCTTTGCAAAAACAATCCTGCATGAGAGACCGGCTCAAGAAATATGTAAAGCTGAGTGAAGGTGGTGGCAGGGGGTGTCAGTTTCATATTAAACAGCATTTTACTAATCCTCTCCAAAGGAGACAAGGGTCTAAAAAGCCAGGGACACTTTTAAAATACGCATGACAAGCATCAGACACTCCTGGTGATTTACAGAAGCTCTTTAATAAGGCCCTGCTTCCCCGACGCAATGCATGATCCAGATGAGTGCTTCCTAAACCTTACCACAGGGACCCCCCCATATACACGCTTGACGGCTTTGCGTAAGGCTTCACACTCAGATCTGATGTTCTAGTGACAAATGACAAACAAGCAGAGTCACTTGGGACCCTGAGGATTCCCATGAGAACCATTGGCTCAGAGAGTGAGAGCAGGAGGTCACATGACACAGCAATGTGACATCACCACTGGCTGAGTTAGCTGTGGCGCCCCCTCCTGGTTAAGCATGGGCACCCTACCCGGGCCGCAGTTCTCCTCGTCGCTGTGGTCCAGGCAGTCAGGCACATCATCACAGCGCCACCTCCGTGGGATGCAGTGTGCCCGGTTCTGGCACAGGAACTGGTCCTCATGGCACTCGCGGAGGCAGTCCACCTGGGGGCAAAGCACAAAAACGCTGAGAGGCAATCCCAGGGTCTGGGGGCAGTGGGGACTGGCGCCTGTGCTCAATTTAATTTTAATTTTAATTATACCCATCATCCCTCTCCCCAGTACTGAGTCCATCAAAGTCCCTGGAATACTTTCACTCCCTGGAGCCCACTCGGACAAGGAAACAGGTAGGAGGGTCTCCTGCTCTGCACTTTACCCCAAACGGTGCTGATCTCAGTTTAAAAGAAAGAGTCTCCCTTAGAAGGAGACACTGTGGTCTTTGGTGGCCCAGAGTAGATGTAAATGTAAAGCAAACGAGCCCTGCGATGGACTGGCATCCTATCCAGAGTGTACCTCTGCCTTGTATGTTGTGGGCTCCAGGCCCCGATGAAACTGACCAGGGCCGATGGAAAGATAGATGGATGGATGAATGGATGGATAATTGAAAAAAATAGTTTGGTGCTGTTTTGAAATCAAAGTAAACTCTGGTCATTAGTCATAAAGAGTCAGCCTTTAGCGACACTGTGACCAAGAGCAGAGATCAAGGATCCCAAAGAGCATCTTTCCCATTTTGGCTCTTTCCTGCTTTCGGCTGTGTGCAGAGCTTCAGGGAATGAAGTAGCCCGATGTGACCACAGCTCCTCTTAGAGGCAATGTTCTACGAGGAGAACGGCTGCGTTTGTTCTCAGATGTAGCCTCTCCTCAGTTAGCCTGTCCACTGCTTCCCCTTCAATCATTTTTCATTCCCCTTTGGCTCTTCATCCTTTTCACGTACTATTTTTGTCTTTTGTTGTGCAAAAGAAAAAAAAAACATTCCGGATGCTAATTGGGAATGAGAACACACCAGGAAACAATTTGAGAAAAACCAGGAAGCAAATTGGGAATGAGATCTTGTCAGAATCAGGAACGAGAACAAGCTAGGAAGCCAATCTAGAATGAGAACTAACCAGGAAGTGAATCGAGAATGAAAGTGAGGCTGGAAATGAATCAGGAAGGAGAACTCGCCTGGTAGCGAACTGGGAATGAGAACTTGCCAGGTAGCAAATTGGGAATGAGAACTTGCCAGGTAGCGAACTGGGAATAGGAACTAGCTAGGAAATGAATTGGGAATGTGGTAGGAAGCAAATCAGGAAAGGGAACGAGCCAGGAAGTCAATTAGGAATGGGATCGAGCCGGGAAGCCAGTTGGGAATGGGAACAAGCCAGGAAGCCAATCGGGAATGGGATCGAGCCAGGAAGCCAGTAGGGAATGGGAACAAGTCAGGAAGCCAATCGGGAATGGGATCGAGCCAGGAAGCCAGTAGGGAATGGGAACAAGTCAGGAAGCCAATCGGGAATGGGATCGAGCCAGGAAGCCAGTAGGGAATGGGAATAAGTCAGGAAGCCAATCGGGAATGGGATCGAGCCAGGAAGTCAACCGGGAATGAGAACATGGCAGGAAACCAAAGGAGAATCTCACAGATGACATTTAACAAACGATGATAGTTAAGGTGATAAGAACACAGTGCACATCAGCACAGACACCATTTATAAAGTCATAAACAAGACCATTTTACTGGGTAATTGTGAAGCAGTAGCTCTACATTAATTTAATGTGGAAAGTTTGTTTTCATGCTCCCAAGGCATGCTCTGTAATTACAGCGATGGTCATCAATGCTTAATTGAGCCAAACAGTAAAACTCATTTTCTGATGTTAATAAATTGTGCTCATCTGGGCCCTAATTGTGGCACCAAACGGTTCTATGAGTTCAATAAGCCTGGAGTGAGGGGGTTGGGGGGTTTGGGGGCGGAGTGGGGCAGACCTCGTCAGAGCCATCAGCGCAGTCGTCATGTCCATCACATCGTAGGCTGGCCGACACGCAGCCTCCGCTGACACAGCTGTACTCATTCAGCGAGCAGGAGGGGGCATCTAGGGAAGGTAAGACAAACACAAACATAGGTCAAAGGTCAGGCTCCTCCTCCTTACAGCCCCATCCCATTCCAGGTCTTGGTGTTTCAATGAAGCATGTTTACGGGCAGCGAGACACCAGGGTTCTTCCTGGGACTTGCATGGAAAGCCATCTGGACATGTGTCCAAATTTCCACACACCCTTTTCCCTGTGGTGGAAGTCTCAGAGTGTCTCCGTCAAACAGCCAGCCATGATGAGGCCAGAGTATCTCCAAGGCCCCAGCCGGTTACAGTGTGAGGTCACTGTATCTCCAAGGCCCCAGCCGGTTACAGTGTGAGGTCACTGTATCTCCAAGGCCCCAGCCGGTTACAGTGTGAGGTCACTGTATTTCCAAGGTCCTAGCCGGCTACAGTATGAGGTCAGTGTATCTCCGAGTCTCCAGCCAACTGCAGTACGTGGCCAGCGTTATCTCCAAGGTCCCAGCCGGCTGCAGTGTGAGATCAGCATATCTCCAAGGTCCCAGCCGGCTGCAGTGTGAGATCAGCGTATCTCCAAGGCCCCAGCCAGCTATGGCGTAAGGTCAATGTATCTCTGAGTCTCCAGCCAGCAATGGTATGAAGTCAGTGTATCACCAGGGTCCCAGCCGGCTACAGTGAGAGGCCAGCATATCTCTGAGGCCCCATCCAGTTATGGTGTGAGGCCAATCTGGAGGATTCAGGCTCTGCAGGATTTTGCCAAAGCATACCAGCCTTGTAAGCTTCACGTCTCTGACCGCTGGCAGTCTCCTCTCTACATACCTGGCTCCACGGCTGCATTGAGGCAATGGCGGTGGTCATGTGACCACCAGGGAACAGTGACGTCAGGTACAGGGGCTTCTGTCAGCTAACACAGATGTACTTTGTGAACAATCGCTGAGCATGCATCCTGCTTCAGCTGAAAATAATTCTGTTTCCAAGCATAAGCCTGAGGCTGTTTTTTTAGGACAGCACAAACACATGTCCGACACAGAGATCAGCTAGGTGCCTGAAGCCTTCGAGCTCGCTGCTGTCTGTAGATCCACACCCTGCTGCCAAGGGTCTTTTTCTGATCAGCTGACCATGGGCCAGCAACGGAGGAGCATCTACGGACAGGCATTCAGACTCTGGAACTTTCTGCAGAGGGGCCATTTGGCAGTTTCGCTGGCTGAAGCCCTCATTAACGGGCAGGTCATGGTCCTGATTTGATTTATGGAGATTTTTTCCATTCCATTAAGGGCAGCGTGTGAGAGAAGTGCATCCTTTGGCACTTAAGCTTTTAACTGAACCTTCCTGCCTTAATTAGAATAACTCACTGTCCTCGGGAACTTTCAGTTTAGTGTGGAGAGAGACAGAGACGGAGCCAAAATTCTGTACATAAACTCTGCTCCTGCTTTAGGGGGAGAGGGGGCCTGTTTCCCAACCAAAGGAATTATTATGTGATACTTTAGTAGTGCTGTGGAAAAGACTACGGAGTTATATTCATTACTGTGATATTTGACTGTAAGATTAGCCTGAGCATAGAGCTGTAACAACAATCCAATTTGCTCCGACTGGCTGATTATATCCACTGCAGGAATAAAACAGAGACATTAAAATAAAGTTATTGGACTGAACAGCCATCATTAAGATGGCAGGTGAGGTGTCAGCTTCGTCTCACAGGACAGCACAGCATGTCTTACAAACAGGATTAACGGCACGAAAGCTTTGTTATAAAAAACCCATAAGCATTAATAATGAGTTATTTGGACAGTGGGGCACGGTGTCTAAGGATGGGCAGGTTATGGGTTTCCTAGGGCCATGTGAACCAACTGTTTGAGGTACTGTAAGCCATGTGACACAGTTCCCCTCCCCCCAAAAAAAAAATATACACATATTTCTCGCCCCAACCCCAAAACATGCACACCCCTGCCAACTGTGATGGTAGAGAACAATCCTGGGCTTAAGAGTCAGCAATCTGCAGTGTCCCACAATATTGTGTGACACTGGGTCCCATGCTGTGAGCTTTATTTACACCGCTGGTTACAAGCTAGCCTGGGGTGGTCTGGGGGGGGCAGCCTTACCGAGGCCCTGGCAGTCGGCCTCGTCCTCGCCAGTCTTGCAGTCCTCCTGACCGTCACAGAGCCACTTGAGGGAGATGCACAGGTTGTTCAGGCACTGGAACTGGTCTGCAGAACAGCGGGTCTCGCAGTCCTTCTGCAGACGGACCGGGGGGGGGGGGGGGGGGTGTATCAGGGTCACATTGACAGATAGACAGGCAGTCAGGCTCAGGAACTTGGGTCGGTCACATGTTTAGCTCTGTGAGAGTAATAACAAAACAGCCCTGTTTAAAGGGCCATATCTCAGAGTCTGCTAATGACCCCCAGTGCCATTCCCTCCTATTTATTTACTCCATGGTCACGGCGAATGGTGAGGAAAATGCTTGTCTGTCTTGGTCGCCCATTGGCAGGCCCACGAAACAGCCTTCATGGTGGCTGGGGGGCAGGGAGGGAGGCTGCCACCTCCGCTGAGCAATGACACAGGAAGCTGTCACGGCACCACAGCCACAGAGATTACTCACAGCAGAATCGGAGAGCGCACACAGACCAGGGAAGCTGCAGGGTCTTTAAGGAGCATTCTGGAGCATTGCCCACCTATTAGCTATCACATTACACACAGGCGCGTCGGCCTTCTCAGGACAGAGAGAGATTTGCTCACTCCCCTTCACGCTTGGTTTTTAAACCTTGGGGATGAGGTACTATCAGGCCATTGTGCCAAATTACAGACCGAAAGCAATGGGGGCTGGTCCTGCCTTAGATGGACATTAAGACTATGAGTGTTTATTTCCCCACATTCAGGAAGGATGAAACAAACAGTGCAGAGTTTTAATCAGAGAAAGGCAGCATCAGTGAGTGGGCCAGGGGGCTGGACGCTCACAAGCGCCACATGCAGAATGGAGTTCAGGACCACGGACAGCACCCTGCCTGAGGCCTGAACAGCATGAGGCACTGAAAGCTAAAAACAAAACCTGCTCCATGTGACTAACTCCCAGTGACAGGAACACTGTTGCATTTTGTCTGGTAAACTATAACTGGTGACTGTCCATCTTTTTGCTGAGTCTTGAGGAATGCTGTGCCTGCTTAATCGTTTTGTGAAATTCTGTAAAACAGTCTAAAAATGTGGCTGATGTCTAGCTGAATGGTCAGCAGGAGGCGATATTTTGGACATCAAACTGCTGATTTTGGCACCCAACTTAGGTGACAGGATTTCCAGCCTGTAATGGTTTGTACTGGTCCCACACAGTGGGCTTTCCACCCATGGGGACATCTGGATAAACTCAAGACCATGATCACTCACCTCGTCGGAGCTGTCGATGCAATCGTAGTCCCCGTCACAGCGGAAGCGCGAGGAGATGCATTCTCCATTGGAGCAGACGAAGTCCTTCGAGCTGCAGGTCACTGGCTCTGCGTTGATGGGGACAGAATAGAGGGCCTGAGACTGCAAAATAGCGGAACATTCTGCGTGCCTGATGGCGTGCTGTGGGTCTCTAAGCGCATTACCGAACAGCACGGGCACCGGGATGCCCAGATAATCTACCACCGCATACTCACTCGTGTGTCTAACAGGATTGTGATCATGCCGCATTGATAAGCCTGCCTAATTGGTTGCAGACGCCTCGGGCACCTGGCAGGAGGTGCTGTCACGGCCAAAGGAGATGTGGTGGAGTCATTCACTCCAAATGGTGGACCCTATCAGAACAGATGATAAGACTGCTAGGGTGTGGGCGTGGCCTTGCTCCCTTGGCTGCTGTAAGACCAGCAGGAAGTTGGTGTGGCTTTGGTTCTACTTATTGTAATAAAACCACCAAGAAGTGGGTACGGTTTTGGTCCTCCTGGCTGCAGGAAAACCACCCTGAAGGGGGTACAGTTTTGGTCCTCCTGGCTGCAGGAAAACCACAAGGAAGTGGGTGTGGTTTGGTTCTCTCTACTGTAATAGGACCACCAGGAAGTGGGTGTGGCTTTGGTTCTCCTTACTGTAATAGGACCATCAGGAAGTGGGTACGGTTTTAGTCCTCCTGGCTGCAGGAAAACCACCAGGAAGTGGGTGTGGCTTTGGTTCTCCTTACTGTAATAGGACCACCAGGAAGTGGGTGTGGCTTTGGTTCTCCTTACTGTAATAGGACCACAAAGAAGTGGGTGTGGCTTTGGTTCTCCTTACTGTAATAGGACCACAAAGAAGTGGGTGTGGCTTTGGTTCTCCTTACTGTAATAGAACCACCAGGAAGTGGGGGTGGCTTTTCTCTTCATGCTTCTAAGTGAATGTGGCTTTGCCCCTCCTGGTTGCCGGACATCATCCTTTGTTCAGCTTTACCTGCTACATGTTTACATGTTCGTGTGCTACATTGAGCATTTGGTGCATTTTCAAGAACCAGCTCTCAATTTAGGGGAGCGTTTTCCCACCTTGATGAAACGAGGGTGTCCCGGCCCACTAGGGTGACCACTCTGAGCTTGCAATGACAAATACAAAGGGAAGTAATGCCCACCCCCGTTTACCCCGTCCGCTGGGTTGAGAGCAAAGAATTCCTATTGGTGAGTGAAAAGAAGAAATGGTGTAGAGTACAGCCCTATTGCAGCCCAAGTATGATGTGCTGTACGATCTAGACATCTGGAAAGAGATCCAGGCAGAAGGAGAGAAATCCGGGCAGAAGGAGAGAGATCCGGGCAGAGGGAGAGAGATCCAGGCAGAAGGAGAGAGATCCGGGCAGAGGGAGAGGGATCCGGGCAGACGGAGAGGGATCCGGGCAGACATGCAAACACCGATTAAAAAAATTGTCATATCTCCATGTTTGTGGGGAGCACTAAAAGTGAATATGTACCTGAACAGATGGAGAAAAGCCAAACAACAGCAAAGATAAACCCACAGGCCTATAAGATCTGCAGCATGCTGTGCTGTCTACCAGTGTTTCAGAACCATTGAATACATATTTGCTTATTAAAATGGTACAGTTACCACCACGGTTTCCTGCCATAATCGTCCTTTTGATTTGAAGTAATGTAACCAATCAGGTGGAAATCAGGATATTTAAATGTAATTAGATGTTCGGCTTGGTGAATAGGGCCCCAGCAAGCTGAAATAGCCCATGAGGTCTAGGGCCAGACAGCTCTCTGAAGGGGAGGAGCTTTGGCTTAATGGGCCCCCCCGCTTGGGACACACAGAACACCATTAACTACAGCAAGTCGGGGGTTTGTGGGAACACAGAAATGCAGCATAAAGGTAGGCAAGAAGTTGTCACAGCAGTGGTGGGGGCAGGGACGGGCTCTTACTGCAGTTCTGCTCGTCAGAGCTGTCGCCGCAGTCATTCTGAGTGTCACACCTCCAGTGGTCCGGGATGCAGTTGTTGTTCTTGCAGCGGAATTCATGGGGCCCACACGTTTTCTCATCTTGTCAGAAACAAGAACAAACAAACAAACAAAGAAAAAGACATAAATATTAATGTCCCACAGCAGCGCCACCATCCATAATCGCCATCGTCTCATTGCCGGGTTTGAAACCGGGGGGAGAATAAAGCAGTCATTGACAGGTACCTGCAAGCAAGCACGCAATGCAACAAATGCTCCATAAACTATGCGATCCAGCTGTAAATAAGGCAGGGCCATACCACAGATGCATCATTAGCACCCTGGTGGCCACTCTCTGAAGTGCAGTCCTCCTGTGGAGTACCCTGAAGTGGGAGGTGTGTTCCCATTAATGCTAACATACCAAATAAAGATGCTAAGGCTTTAACTTTAATAACAGGCTCCTTCGTGCCTTAAGGACCGTATTTCCACTTATCCAGTGCAGAAGCCAATTTCCGGAAGCGCAGGGCACAGGACAGGAGACACCCGGGACAGAAATTTGCTTCATTGCAGAAATACACACACACGGGAAATTGAAACCAGAATGCCCAGGGGAGAGCCATGGGGAACCTTGCACCTCCTCAAGCAAAGCTGAGGCGGGAATCATACCCCCAGACCTGACACCACAGTTCTCCCCACTGTGCGATAAGTTTATACACCATGTATTTATATAAACTGATATACTGAGGGCTTCTTTAATTCAGCTTATATAAGTAAGCCCGGCAAACCCCTCTCTCCTGCATTATTCATCCTTATCTGTATTCGATGTGTATGTTTGGTTTCCTAATGCTGTAAACCAACATTGAAATTTAACCTGAATTCACTATTAGAGGGCCTAATCCATCTATCAGGACAGGGGATAAATATATAATACATTATTAATCTCCACATCACTGTGCCATGTCTGAGTGCTAATTCACAGTCTTAATTCAAAATTAACCCAATTTCGATGTGATTCTGGGCTGCACGGAAATATTAAGTTTTTGTCTCCCTAGAGCTCCCTGGCTCCACTGACTCTGAAGAGCCAGTCAGGTAGCATGGAGTTATTCAACTCTCTGCGGGGGGGGGGGGGGGGGGGGCTTGCAAAACCACACAAGTCTATGAAAATGACCTAGAAGCATCTACACATAAACAACCCCAAACCAGCATCTTAACTGTCTGGGAGAGACATCTCACTCCTTTCCAGTTTAAGTATGCAGGGGCGGGTTTGTTGTTTCTGGGGTCTGACTCAAAGTCGCTTTGGGGCCCCCACCCCCCTAGCGTAGTACATGTCTGCAGCCAACAGGGGGCCCTCAAACCTCAGAGTACCACGCACATGCGTGTTTGTGGCTCTGGCTGCAGACCTTGCCTGTTAGTAAACCTGTCTGAGAGTAAGAAAATGACGTAAATGTCATGCACAGAAGTCTTGTGTTAGTGCAGCTTTTATGAATACAGTGTTAAACTAAACAAAACACTACAGAGCACATCCACAGATTTATTTTGAGGTGCAAATCAAATCCCCTGTGGAGTAATTTATGTCTGATGATATCTGTGTTATGTTTATTTTGCTTGATTCATCTCTGTCTAATATTAAGTTTTCTTTGCATTTAACTATGCATAATACAGTGAATAAGAAAATAATCGCATCATAGTAGTCCTACGTACATCATTCCCATTGTCTACCATGAATGTGTCTATCGTGCATTCAAGTCTTTAAGATCACACGTTGAAATGTTTTGACAATGACGGCCGAATGTGTGATGACTGATTTTTTTTGTCTTACATTCATATGGATGCACAAATAAATATGGAAGGCAGGATTTCTGCCAGCACAGAAACCTTGGGAGATCTGTTACAAATATTCATTCAAATCTATTGCCCCTTTGTCCACCAACACTATTCAAATCCGGACCTGCACCATCCAACTACAGGTACGAAGCTTGTGCAATGATATTTTATTAACAAATAATAATACCAACACCAAGAATATTATTTTCCCACTTGCACCTACCCTGTACTCTTGTACACATGTAGTTTTAATAATTAATTAACAAATATTAATGAAACAAATTTTTCACCAGTAAACCTGCAACAACTGGTATAATTGCATGTAAATGAGCCATAACAATATGCATGCATGTTAAGTAATACATGTTAAAACAGTATCTATAAACCAAATTTGTTAATGGAATTGTTTTTAAAGATGGTGATCATGTTTAGCGAACATATCTTTTGTTATAAATAGTCCTTAACTCGCGAAAATGTTTTTAAACAAGATCATAGATAGTGATTATTTTAAAACAATGTTCATAGAAGGTGATTAAGAACATAAGAAATTTACAAATGAGAGGGGGCCATTCGGCCCATCAAGCTTGTTTGGGGAGAACTTAACTAATA
>JAODJU010000001.1:51696693-51715382 GCA_026776725.1 Gnathonemus echidnorhynchus | reverse complement strand
GGGCTTCTCTGGGCCCCCTCTCAGTCATGGGCCCCGAGAATCGTCATCGTTTACCCCCCCTTTACAGCGCCCCTGCCTAGGGATGTGCGTCTCCATCACTGAGACCAATGGCATACACATATAAATGCATTGCCAAAGATCCGACACATTAAAGATTCATATGAAGCAGTACTAATGTGATACAATATGATTCACCCCTATTGCAATGCAATGTGATTCAACATGATTCGATTCAACGGGGAATGATACAATGCAAAAGAATATGATGCTATGCAATTCAATACGGTACAAATAGTTTGATTTTATTTCTTTGGTTATTCTGAAGCAGACAGCAAATAATCGGTCAATAAAGGCATTGGGCCTCTACTAATAATTATATCCCCCTGAGACCCGACCTATTCATTTATGTCCATTGTAGTGGACATTGTCTTTTTGCATTTATTTTTTCACTGATGTTAGGAAACATATTTATTCCTGTTGTGCACTAAAGAGGACATGCTGCTAAATTAAAAATAAAAATAAATTTGAAAAAATTTAATTGTAAGACGTCTTATTTCCTCCAAAGACAAATAACCTACAATTGAAGAACACTTTTTTCCTTGGGTCTCAGGAGGATGTATAAATACATCAGATTTTACTGATGCAAAGATGCAAATCAGAGAATCTTACCATCCCTAGTCTGTGCCCGTGTCCAGAAGGTTGTGGGTTTAAACATTGTGGTAATGGTATCTGTCATGCCCCGATTGTCTGCTCCTCCTGTGTGCCACGCCCCCTCGTTAACCCTGTGTGGATTCCCCATGTTTACCAGCTGTTCCTGATTGTTGTTATTAGTTCATTGTATTTAGTCCGAGTTTCCGTTTGTTTCCCCAGTCTGGTCATTGTTATGTCAGCCTAAGTGTTGCTTGCTCCTTGTGTTGCTGCGCTCATTAAACTCTGTGTTTGCCCAAACGCCTGGCTTCCAGCGCCTTTACTGTGCTCTGTGCGCCGTTCGACAGGACAGTATGAGCACTGGGCTCTTGAGTAAGGCTCTAAACACTAAGGGACAGACCATACTAAATAAATTTTAGCTTCTGAGTATCTCTTACCATTGAGTGTTTGTCATGCGTATTTTTGGCAGGCCCTTTTCAGGTGGTTATCTTGGGGGAGGGCTCCGCACTCACCTTTATGCCGGTGGGAGCCGTCCAGGTTTGTGAGCCAGATGTGGTTGTCATCGACCCAGTAGAGCCTTTTATTGACATAATCGATGGTTAGGGCTGTGGGCCGGTGGATCTGCGTGTCAACAATCACGGTGGGATTGCTGCCATCCATACCACTACGGCCCAAGTGCACGTACTCGCAGCAGTCAGCCCAGAAGACGTACCTACGAGCAGTCAGCAGAAACAACAGCGTAGCTGTAGACCTCAGGTAAATCGGGGCTCATTTTCATCATTATGCACACAGCTAATTTTTACACAAAAACATGACGAGCTAGATGTATAGTTCAGAAACTATAGTGGAGGTGGTATTATTGACAGAAATGACATATGCTCTTGTAACTGTGGTAGATCTGGTTTAATAGGATGGTTTTAAGACACATGAATCCAGTGTCCTGTGAGCACCCCCTGCTGATCCACGCAGGAGCAGTCACATGATTCGCACCCACCCCATCTGGGGGTCCAGGCACAGTCCTGTGGGCCCCCTGAGGCCCGAGCTGATGAGGACGGTGGGGTAGAGGCCATTGACCTTGGACACCTCCAGGACCTTCTTCTCCACGTCATACCAGTACAGGTTCTTCCCGATCCAGTCCACTGCCAGGGTGCTGGGAACTGCCGTTCGATGGACTATCTGGGGGGGGAGATAAACACTGAGACAGTGAAGTTGTCCAGCCCACGGGGGACCACATGTACAATATTCCCCTGAAATATCCATCGGCCCACTACTTCCTCGACATGCTCCGCTCATAGCTGCACCCTTGTGCAAATGAATTTAAACAAGCTGTTGCATCTGTATGCAGACAGACTGACCACAGTTAAGACCGACATCACAGTCAGATTAATTCATACTTATCCCAAGGCGATTTAGGACCTACCTGGCAGATTGATAAAAATTATATCGGAATAACCCAGGATGGGCCGCCAATTGATCGCAGGGCAAACACACCATTCATGCCTATGGGGAATCTGGCAAATCCAATTAACCGTAGCATGTTTTAGGACTGTGGCGGGGGTGGGGGGGGGGAACCAGAGAACCAGGAGAAAACCCCACAACAACACGGGGAGGTGCCCGAACCCCAGAACATTCACTTGAAACATACATGGATGGCTGAAGCACAGTCATGCCACCTAACTCTAACCCCACCTGAGCAGGCCTGCCAGTCTGTGGGCAGTGTGCCTCCTCTGTCCATCCACTCAGCTCTAACCCCACCCGAGCAGGCCTGCCAGTCTGTGGGCACAGTGCCTCCTCTGTCCATCCACTCAGCTAATTACAAGGGTGTAATTTCTGTCAATTTTAATTCCACAGGAAATCAGTTCAGTATTTTTTTTTTTTACTTTTCCTAAAAATTCAGGATGGAAGGGAAAGCGTGACCAAAAAATATTGACTATTCCCCCTAATACAAAACTCTATGCCACCAACTGCCAGTCAGTAATTAGTATTAGCAAGCAAGCAAGTTTATTTATATAGCACATTATCATACACAAGGTCATTCAATGTGCTTTACAAAGCAAGGCAAAGCAGATAGTTTAATACAATAAAAGAGAATATATAAGAAAATGTAAAAGCAATAATATACGGCAGAGTATAAAAATACGAGGGGTTAATATAATAAATATAAAAAATAAGTCCAAACAACAACACTGTATAGGAAATAAAAATAAAAAAAAAATATAAATAATATTATTTTATAATATTTTATATAATATAATTTATATTTTATATAATATAAATAATAATAATAACAGTAATTACTGTAGTATTATAAGTGAATGATTGTCCTGAGCTCGCATCAGACTGGAAAGAGTCACCAAGTAAACAAAAATGGAGGCTGTCAGACAGATGCCATATATTTCTGTCTAAATCACGTTTAAACTGCCAGTTCAGAGAGGGAAAACACCCTCAAATTACCCCAGCTGCAAAGCCACTGTCAATTAAAGACCTGCATCACGTGCAGTAATTCACAGCATCCAATCCAATCAGTGCACTTACTCAGAGCTCTTTTTACTCAAACCGAAACATGGAGATTCATTAATTCCTCACATGCATCCAGCACCCCCCCACCCCAGACAGATGATAACCAGTTTGGAGAAAATCTGCTACATAAATCTGTCCCCGCTAAACGGCACTTCAAGCAGACTTAAAAAGACACTGCACACAATCTGCCCGTGCGAGTAACGACATGCTCTGACATTTTGCAAATGATCATTTAATGGCAGCAGCGCACCAAAGCCGTCGGACTGCGTGACGGGTGTTCTGCCTACAAGCGGTAATTAAAAACTAGCAACACCTCTCCAAACTCCTGAAATGTGACATCTCACACAGTTCAAAGCAAGAAAAAGAAAGGTAAAAGGCAAAGGAGGAAGCCACATTCAGCAGAGTCAGGGATGCCTTCCTGCATCGATTTCAGAGATCAACTTATTGAAAGCATGAAGGTTAAGCTGATGTAGAACGTCAACATTGAAATGCATCAAGGTAAGCAATCTGACAAACATGAATTTAGCCTCTCTTCTTTGGTTTTTCCGTTGGTCCACAGTATTATATGTTTAAGTTTGGTTTGAAAAGCCTGGTTACTGTGGCAACAGTAACTTTTTAATGTTCTTCAGACCATGTTTGGAGAATCACCAGATGCACTCCTGGGACCCCCACAAGTAAGTGATCACAGGTACAGTTTAGGAAAACATGCTCAAGCGTTCTGGGATTTGTGGATCCGACACAAGACAAGAAGGTTGTTCCAGGCTACACGTTTGTAAAGGTTATGGTTCTGAAGGGACGTAATTGATCTTGAAGGCTGAACCTGGCCTCCATACTGCTTGTGTGGAGTTATACTACATGTCATACCCTCTACAGTCTCCCTGGAAGGGAGGCCATGGATCTATGGATCCGTTATGGAAAAAAAAATAAGGCTAACTTATCTCAGAAAAGTGTGTAAATGCATTTTGTGGTACTAAGCATTAATGGATTGTAATAAGTTTAATCAGAACATCTACTGTCCAAGAGTCACGGACTGTATGCACATTCATTTGGGATTAGCCCAGAAACGATGGCTATCTGGGGACCATGGCTGAGGCAGCGATTTTGTCTTACTCTGCACTTTCCGTTCCTTTCCTGCAGTCACTCTGGAGAAGACCCGCTCGGTGACATCGCCTTTGTTACAGGAATCATTAAATAATTGAAAGGGCAGAAAATCATATTAATTTTAAAACAATCTAGCTGATGCTATGCAGCCTTACTAAATCAAAGGGAAATCTTGCGTTTGATGAAGCGTAATGAGTCATTATCCCCTTAAAGTAGAGATAATGACACAAGGGTACATGGCACAGTCACTGGGCATCAATCATGTGATCACGGTGTGGCCAGTCGGGAGTCGTATCCCCTTTGTCCCACCCCCTCCTTAGGACTCCAAAGACACGGCTCCCCCAGTAAACACCCATGGGCTGGACGCCCTGCCAGCTGGTTCATTGCACAGCGTAAGGTTACATGAACACAATCAGTTTGGAGCATGCACATTTACAATAATCTGCCCCCAAGCAGCATTAGAAATATATAATCCCTGAAATTAAAGCAGTGGTTTTATAAGCCACGCTGGAGTGTCCTCAGATGCTCACTTCATCAAAAGCTCCCCTTAAAATGATAGAAGAACCCCATCATAAAGTTAAACCATCTGCCGAAGGACAAACATGTCCGCTTCCCAGAAGGCTCTGAGGTGACCCTCCCGAAAGGGACCTGACCCTCCTTAAGAGCCGGGGGCACCGAGGGGGAACGCACATTAAGCCATTGGCACCCTCATACCTTGAGGTCACTCCCGTTCAGGCGTATCCTATTTATCCGCCGTCCACTGGGCCTGCTGGAGTCGATCCAGTATATGAACTCCTTCCTGTAGTCGAAGTCGGCCGCCATGATGTTACTGAGACCCTGTGAAAAGCATGAACGTCTGAGGTGGTGACACGCTCTGGCTGGGTATTTCCCCGCCGGTCACGTCGGCTCTGCCGAACAGCAAAGAGTGACATGCTGCACTTTAATCTCAGCCAGGTGAGGGAGCTGGGGATTTCACCACGCCAAAGAGTCTCAGATGTGCCCATCATGTTGAAACCTCTCTGCACAGCGTTTTTCTGTATTTGCATGCCACGCATTTACCCAATGACACATTATTAATAACGATTAACGATACTGATCCATTTAAGCAGTTATTTACGAGTCATTCCTGTAGATTTCCTTGCACCCACGCTTGCTCAGTGCAACTGAATCGCTGAACGTGCCCGTGACGGCAGGATGGATTCCTCTAGTCAGGAAATTCACCACTTGCATGTAAAGGTCAGTCCCCGGGCAGTTCCAGCAGGAAGTGACTGCTGTCTGACTTCCTGGACGGCAGCCAGATTTACATTAGTTGGAGCAGTACAATTGTGCATTGTGACAAATAAAGACTTGTAATCTTGAAATCAGCATCAGCAACAGTCACAAAGAGATCTTCGTCCCTCCCTAGAAATCAAGTCCCATTTTACACTTAATACCCCCAAGTAGCTAATGTCGCTTTAAAAGTGTCTGAAACATAAGCATCCCTGTCTGCGCAGAATCGACTTAAAGCAGCGGCTGCGTGTAAATGCCTCGCTGGTGATGTATGGAGCAGGCACTGAACTTTATGGCTCCAATTAGCAGCTTTTCGTTGCACGTCGGCATGATGGCTGGCTGCGGTGATATCTCTGTTATCATGGGAATGTCACAAAGGCCGTGTGATGTGGCTCTACTCATGCTTGTTAATTGACAAAAGGAAGCAGCACGAGGGGCCCCAGAAGCCAGCAGGGGCACCAAATACCCCGCGAGCCTTTTATGATTCCATTTTAGTTTCATTGACTTTTGTATAGTCAGCAGTCAGGCCCACTGTAAGACCCAAGTATCACTGTTACTATGTGTTCAAGGCTAGGAATCATGATGTGGACCGCAGGGTGACTGTGACATCTGTGATGTGTAAGATAGACATCTACTAAGATCTCATTCTATTGACTGATTACTCACCACAGCGAATGCAAAGACAATACAGATAAGCATCGTCACACTTCAGTAATCGTGAATTAATTACTATTCTAACGGACTGGCAGATTCCACACATTGTAAAGCTGACGGATTTCCCTAGACTGCTGATTTGTCTTCATTTACGGTGAGTTAACCCGAGTAGCACACAGTTTATCAGACATAAGACTGACAGTGAGAAGACACTACACTCCTTCACGTTTATCCATTAAGTAATTTCTGAAATAGGTGGCACTTTAAGAAAGTGCCAGCTCCAGTGTCCAGGGAAGCCTGTCTTGTTGAGACACGGCCCTCTTATCGACCTAAATGGCATTGAGACCCCAGGCCGCCGAGGTGACGATGTTATAACATACAAGTGTCGTGTTCGCCAGACCCCAGCCATCGTACCTGCTTCAGTAGTGTGTAGTTGGAGCCGTCGATGCTCATCTTCCGGATCTCGTGGTGGTCAGCCAGGATGAGGAATGGCTCCTCACCTGTGAAGGAACATGAACAAAAAATCCACACTGGCAGGTCTCTGCATGAAACGGCTTCAGCCACCAGTGGTCTGACCCCACAGGCGTTTCAGTGGAAAAGGCTAAAGGGCCTTTTAAATTGTGCTGAACACAGTCCAGCTGTTACCCATAATCCACTGCTCCTACAAGGCCCAAATGCTGAGAAGCTTCCCTCACAAACCAGCAAGCAGCTTTTCCTACAGAAATCTATCTGCTCGTGGTGACTGTTGATAGCTGCACCCCAGGCCTGTCCCCAAAAAACAAAAAATTGCAGCCATCGCTCACAGGCCTGAGATAATTACCCAGCAGCTCCAATTAGTCCCACAGAAACCAATCAGCAGGAAGGTACGTGACAAGGTGGGGGGGTGGTTGATGGATGCGTGGCGGGAATAACCTGAAAGGGACCTGCAGCTATCCGGACTGTGGGCCGGCACCCTGTAGCCATCCACGCAGGAACAGCGGTATGAGCCGTAGGTGTTGACACAGGACTGGCTGCACGGGAGCGAGGAGGAGCACTCATCCACATCCACGCAGGTCCTGCCGTCCTCCTTCAGCTGAAAGCCTGGCCAGCATTTGCACTAGATGCACAAGAATGAAGACAGGCTAAGTTCCCCAGTGGGAAGCTTGGAAGATGCATTTCACCACTACAAATCAAGCCTGCCGCTGCATGTTTGCCTGCAATATTTAGTATAATCACAGGAGATGATCACAGAAGAGAGCTCAACGTAAGATTTGTGTTTCCAGCTACGGGCAGCAGCATGAATTAAGCAAATCAGAATCAATTCAGACGAATCACAAATCCCCGCAAAAAGTGACATTTAGAACAATTACCCAGCAGTCACATATCACTGCTAAGCATTCTTGATCATAAGCCCCCGATTTTAATACATAATGCATTTTGTTAGCAGCATGGGACTAAAAAAGTAAGAGAATGGGGAATGTTTCTGCGGAGAGCTGGAAAGGAGGACCATCCTGTGGGTACCAGCGTCACGCTGGAAGCTCTTCTAACATGGTCTATATTCACTCATAACACTTTCATTGGCAGCATTATCTCCAAATCGTCCATCTTCCAGCTTCATTCTCACCTTGCGGTCAGGACTTCCCTGAATGTCAGCTTTTAACCATTGACCTTTAACCCTTAACCCAACACCTGGATGCTCACATCGCTCTGGGAACAGCTTATGCATTTCTTAAATCAATATCTCCCAAGGCCATTGGCTCGTCCCCCTCCCTCACAGCACAGAGACCAGGGCCCAGGTCCCCTGCAGTCCCGGGAATGCCCCGTCTCTTCTGCACATGCCCCATCAGTCTCCCAGGTCCCTTGCCGTCCCAGGAATAAAGACACATTGCTGTCTTTAACACCATGACCCAGCACGCTTGCTCAAGCTTGATTAATACTTTTATTTCCTTCTGGGCTCGTGTCACTGGGGAGGAGAAGTGGACAGCAAAGGGGGATATACACCTCGGACGCTAGAGTGAACTAATTACAGATGTGAATAAGCTACATAAATACACCTTCTGTAAGGAAAGCAGGGCACAGATGTTCAGTGGCAACAGAATGTTGTCAGGGTCAGCGCCCGTCTGACCCAGCCCTTCATGTCGCCTCCCTGTTTGATCAGCAGGTGTTGCTGGCTGCCCTGCCCTCCTCCCTGTCTCTGGTCTTTCAGCCCCAGTTCGTCCTTCCCTTTCCTCAGATTTTTGCATGGCTCAACAGGTTGTGCGTGTGGCTCTGAGAATGTTAACCCTTTGGTTATGAGTTCAAGGCCAGCCTTCTGTTTTGGTTTTTGCTTTGTGCCTTTTGTGGTTATGTATTACTTGTCTTTGTCTTCCATACTGTTAGATTCTGTTTCATAGTTTACCTGTTAGTGTCTTAGTTCTATGATTACGTTTATTGTATCTACCTATTACCCTGCGCCACATTATTGATTGTTCTCCCTGATTGCTTGTTGTCCTGTCCCAGCTGTGATTAGTTTATTGTTTCATTGTTTGCTCCTGCTTCTTCGTTATCTGGTTCAGTTTTGTGTATTTAAGTGCCTGCCTTTGTCCTGCTCCATTGTGAATGTTACTGTGTGCTTGGTCCTGGTTCTATGGCTGTGGGCAATTCCCTGTGTTTTTGCTTAAGTTCTTAGTTTGTTTTATTTCATGGTTTTAGCTAATTCAGTCTATTTCCCTGTTTGTTTTCTGACCCCCTCATGGTCCTTTTGGTTTTGTAGTTTTACGCTGTGTGTTAGATCTCCCAAGAAACCCCTTTTTGTCTTGGAGCTGCTAGTGAATCATCACCTCTGTCCATCCTGCGCCATACCTCAAGTCCAAAACAGTGAGAGCGAGGCCCGCGGCGGGTGCAGACCTTGTATCCGACAGGAAGGTCCTGGCAGTCCTGCGTGCAGCCGCTGACACGACGGTTCAGGCACTCATTGACGTGGCAGCCGTGCTCGTCTGAGTGGTCACCACAGTCGTCACGGCCGTCGCAGAGCCCCGCTGCCGGAACGCAGCGGCCATTGGCACACATGAAGAAGGAGCCGTTGCACAGGCTCTCTGGGAAGGGAGGGCGGTTTGATTCGAGTCAGTGACGGACACAGGAAGGACGGGCCCGTGGGGAAATTAACAACCTGGAAAATCACAGCCTTCTGATATAGGCGCAAAGAGGAAACACACCAAAGGGAGACTAATAAAATCAGCAGATTAAAAGCTGAATTATTGATCTGGGAGCCTGCAGTGAGAGGGAGAGGCCCGAGGCCTGCGGTCAGGCCACTCCAGAACCCGTGACTGACGGCTCAGTACCCAGGCCCAACTGTAACTGCGCAGGCTCTGTGACTCTAAAACACCTCACTTTTATGAATGATCTGCCATATTTTTTGGCTTGCTGTGGGTGTTCAGCTGGATCTTCCCCACACAGTCTTGGCCAATTTGGCCTTTTTTTCTAAACAGAACACAGAATTTGCTGCCATTTCTGACATAAATGGAGGGGATGGGGCCCCTGGTTTCACAGTCTTCAAAATGTAATAACGTGGAGAGACAGGGAAGTCTGAAGCACTGTTTGGAGATGAACCAAAACAAATAACGCAAAGCACTGTCAGCGTCTCCCTACCGTGAGGGTAGCTCACACTCCCACCCCCCAATTCCCTCTCCCCCATGCACGTTCTTGCCTGCGGCTGAGCACTTTGGATTCAGTGGCAGTTCATCGGAGCCATCCAGACAGTCAGGGGTGCCGTCGCACTCCCACTGTGCACTGGGCAGGCAGCGTCCGTCTGCGCAGCGAAATCCAGCATCATCGCAGGCTCTGTACTCTGCAGCACGACACGGGCACAAGGGTCATCAGCCAGTGTCTTCTGACCTGAATATAGGGTCAGGAATCCTTGAGGTTATGGTACCAGTCATGTGATCTAAGGTTTGCAGGAAGAACAGACTCTGTTGCTGGACCTCTTAAATATTAAATCAGGTTTGAATTTTGGCTCAGTCAGGCTTCCATGAACCGCGTCTCTCCTGAAATGGACATCAACATGGTGCGTGCGACTGGATTTATTTGGATGATTTTTGTTTCATGCCAGGTGGTGTGTAAACGGAATCATTGAGAAGTGACACACAGCCTTGCTTTTCCTCCAATAGAAGGCTGAGTCAGGTGACCAAGTCTGAGAAGCACAGCAGCATGGCCCTGACAGTACGTTCGAGCACCATATGGATCAGCGAAAGCACTCTGCAAAGAGGTACAGCATCACATTGCCACCCTCAGGCAGGTATTGGGCAGGCTGGTGATGACCATGACGGGGGGGCGGCGGCCACTTGCCACATTCCGGCGACTCATCAGAGCCATCGCCACAGTCGTTGTCACGGTCACACACGAATCTCTTGGGAACACAGAGCTGGTTGCGGCACAGGAAGGTGCTGTCATCACACGTGATGTTGGGCGCTGCAGAGGAAAGAGGCAAAATAGGGCGCAGTTCAACTGCATGGTTGTGCTGCTCACCATTGGTGCTACAGACCAGTGCATGCTGGGTAGGTGCTACACCTCCTCGCTGTCAGTCAGTGTAGTCATTGGTGGGAATTTAAATGTTATTTAAAACCCTTTTAAGAGTAATAAAGATGTGCCTGTGCTAACTGCCACCCCCAGATTAAAGCTGTCACCCGTATGATAAGATAACATATTATTAATGTCCGTGGCGTGGGGGATTTCTTTATTAAATAAAAAAAAAACAAATAAGAACCAAAAAGTATAAAAGCTAAGAACTTATAGTATATAGATAAGATGAAAGTAAGAGCAATTGGGAGTGTATCACAAGCAGTGTGTGTGTGTGTGCACAAGAATGTGCGCATGCGTCATTACCACAGCCAGCGGCTGCCAGTTCGTCACTGCCGTCGGGACAGTCTCTCTCGCCGTCACAGAGCCAACGCTGGGGCACGCAGGCGTGTGACCCAGGGCAGCTGAACAGGCCTGGGGCACAGGTTACAGAGCCTGGGGGGGAAGGCGTGAGGGGGATTAGTACTCTGAGAGAGCTTCATTGCTCTTGGGGAACGTCGGGAGGGTAAGATACAGTATGAGGTAAGTGCAGGATTCTACACGAGCCCTAGCCGCTCCAAAATCAACATTTTAGGACTGAAAATATAACCCTGTCGACTCCTTTAGCTCCCAGGAGACACTGGATTATGCTAGACGTATTTGTCTTTCCAAACGACCCGGTTCCCTTCAGCAAAATCCAATTATTCCCGAAATCACCTCCGAGAAGTGGCTTCTGACACAAGCCCAAAAGATCGGCCCCTTCCGGCTTAATTCTGGGCAACAGTGTGCCGCTGAACGCCGTCTCTGCATGGTAATGCCACTGAGGCCCTATGCTACTCCCCCTTAATTTGTTTATGTGGTTGAAACTCCATCGAAACAAACAGCACATGAAAGATAGCCCAGACTTCGCAGAAAACGCAGTGTTTTCACTTTCACGTTTAATTTGTTTAATTAGTTCAATTCCCTCGAACAAAATGATTAAAAAGGCGCACTACAGGTCTGACGCCGAACCGTTTAATTAATTTTCAAACAATCTGCAGAAATTCATTCTCGGGTGTCAGCGGGCTCGGCTCCCCGGCATCGGCGGGATATTAATTTGCATCCCTCTCAGCTGGGGGGGGGGGGACTCACCGCACACCTCCTCACTCTCGTCCAGCCCCTCGCCGCAGTCGTCCTCGCCGTCACACAGCCACTGCTTGGCGATGCACTTGTTCTTGGAGCAGGCAAACTGGTTCCATAGGCAGGAGGAGTCTGGGAATGAGCGGTAGCAGGATCAGGGAGCACGGGGCTCAGAGCTGCTCCCAGATCCTTCCAATCATGTGACTTACGTTTGTGGTTTTTACTACAACACAGCATGCAAACAGACCCAACAAACAGAACCGAAACTCAAGCCGTGGGCCGCTAGGGTGAAATCTGGGATGTGTGTGCACACTGCTATGGTCGTCAACTCACACTCAGGCCGCAGAGAGAGAATCTCGCCATTTATGTGTGTGTTTCACTTCCCCACAGGGACCAGTGGCTCCATGACCCACACATGCTGTTTGAAGGCTTGAAGAGAATCCATCCTACCCTTTTACTAAAGTGCGCTCCCACCTTAAAGCAGATGGGCATTCAGTAAGCATGACACTTCAAAGCTAGTGCAGTAGCACATTCACATGACCCACACACTTATTTTGGGACTGGAGGGGCTCAAGCTTACCTCGCTATGCCAAACCAATGACAGGGACCCCAGAAAACAAAGCACCCTGCTGCCCACCCTGGGCCCGAGACTCACCAAATGCTTCCTGCTCTTAAGCATCCAACAGACCTGGGAGGCTCCTTTGCCAAATAAAAAAGCCTTTTGCTTCAGAGGGCGCCACCAAGGGGTGCATTTTGTGCACTGCGCCGTCATCAAAGACGGCTAAGTCCCTCAGATACCACTGATCCCCAAAAGACAGAAGTGGCTGGTCAATAAATACATTATCATGGCAAGACCCAGGGGGAATGTCTGGCCTCCTGGATCATACAGTCGGCTGACAGCTGCTGCTCATTTCCTGTGTGGCCTGCCTCAACCATCTTGAGCCTGAACGATACAAGCCATTTTACATTATTTACCCAGGTAATACAGCAAACACAAGCAGACCACATAATCATCGCTGACATTGCCTTATTGTAACAGGAAAGGGTGGCCATATCTCTACAGATCATTCAATCTTGCTCCATTTACTGCTATTTTCCAGCATCAGGACTCTGTTTTATATGATAATTCACTTTACAGGGGAAACACCATAAATGTCCCCTGTAAGGAGGAAAGGCCACCTTATGAAAACCTACAGAAGCAGCAGGCCTAGCTCTGGATTGTAACTAGACGCAGGCATTAAAACGCGAAAAGGCTGTATGATCATTTCCACATTCCCGCTACTGCTGCACATCCATAACTCTATGCTAGGGAATGCAAGGAAACATTTATATCCAACATTTTTTATCTGGAAATAAACCTGGAATTCACTCCAGTTTAGGACAAAATGGTTTTCCATCAAAGCACAGGTACATTATAACCATGTACAGGGATTCACAGCGAATCACAGCTGCTGTTTTGTTAGCTTGTGGGAGTTTTTTACTTACGCAAAAGGCCAGAAAGAAAAATGATTGGTTCCGAGAGATAACCAATCAGATTGTAGAGGATGTGGGTCCAAGCAACTAGAGGAGGCGGGACCAAGACATCTGGTCAGTAAACGCCAGGACAATACGCTCCGCTTGCTGGCACTTGATGTAATGTTGGGGTAATGCAGGTATACCACACATACTCGGCATTAACACAAAAGCCTGGAAAGCTTTTACATTAAATTTTAGTTAATTAGCAACACTTTTTAAGCAACATACATTTTTTTGAGAGAGCAAGGAAAACTGGGGGCTAAAGGCCTCGCTCAGGTGCCCAACAGTGAAATCACGCTACTGACTCTGGGATTTAAACCCACAACCTTCCAATCACTGCACAGCGTCTTAACCCACTGAGCCAGACACCACGTTTACTCACTTAGCTGTAACTCCATGTGAGGACAAAAACAGTAAACAGCTAGATACATAAATCTGGCATCGCAGGCCTGGCCCACTCCTGCAACTGCACACCTGATTCCAATTGATGAACTACTCATTGAAGCAGTGATCACCTGAATCAGCTGGGCTGCCGCTATGAGCAAATATGCAGACGATCCAGGGGCTGCTGGTCTAAATGGGAGATGGAGTGTTTTATTTCTGAAGGAAAATGAGTGAATGGAGGTGTAATTTCGCCGACCAAGTGTGCAGCAAGCTGAGGCCCTTAGAAACGACAGTAATCATTCCAGGAGCTACTGGCACGTGGGCTTTCCGGGCTTTTATTTCCGTGAAGGACGGTGCTGGAAAGCCTTTCAGGTGCAATTTCAGGTCCCTGCCATTATTTTCCACTTGGAAATGAGCCAATGATCATAAGAGCCCAAGGCAAAACTTACAATAAGGTCCCCAAGCCATTGTGTCTCTAACAGAGGATAAATGCATGCTGTAATTAGAAGCTGAAAATGGGAAATAAGGGGACAATTTCACCCCCGATTGGTATGCTGAGGAAACAGAAGGACAAGACAGAATGTTCAGGGTGCACCTGGACAGAAGGATGAGGCAGAGACGTTCAGGGCGCAACAGGACAAAAGAATGGGACAGAAATGTTCAGGGTATGTTTGGACAAACGGTCGCAACAGAAATGTTCAGGGGGAGCCTGAACAGAAGAAACGTTCTGGGAGATGCAGGCAGAGCAGGTAACCATCCTGGAGGTGTGAGGTGACAGCCGTACCCCAGACTGATATACTCAGGGGCTAATACTCTGGGGTCCAACCTTAATTTAAAAATACATACTAATTGGTGCAAACAGTATATAATAAAGGCTTGTACTGAGAAAAGAACTTCAGTGCACATCACCCAGTGTAAAAGAAAAAAAAAGGGAAATCAGACATTCACAATAATCTGTCTGTTGGAGACCTAAGCTCAGTGCTGACAGAGCGAGATTAATATTCCTATCTATTTTAATTGATGCATAAGGACCTCATCTTGCAAGCCAGACAATTGTGCTAACCAACAGCATTCCGTTAAAAGCAATCCAGAATAATTGCCTTTGAGCCCTTTGCTATAATTTGATTTTCATGAAAAAAATAAAGTGAGTTTTTTACTTTGCTGTACTAATGAATTAATGAAATGTGTCATCTGCGCGTCAAGCCAAGGATCATGTTTGAGTAACTTCACAATGAACCAGAGCAAACTAACAGTCACGATGCGTGATGCAGATCTCCAGCAAACGCAGTGACCTCTGCCGCTGTGTAATATCTCATTACGATGCACGCCAGGACTCAGTCCGACACCTCGACACAGTGGGTCATCAGCTTGACCAGGCCGTGGACTTATCATTCAAATGGGAGAGTCAGATAATCCGAAGGTTCAGCCGTGTAGCCAGAGTCCGGGACGACCTTGACCGTGTGCAGAGCAGCTCGATAGGACAGGCCGGCATTGCACGGATAACGACAATCGATTCCCCAGCATTGGGGCGAGAGTACAGATGCTAACAGCAGCTGTTTGCTAGCGCTAGCCAACGCTGCGCTACTGAGCATCAGAAAGCGGGTACTCTGGTATTCCAGGCCTGCCTTTTGATGCTGACCGACAGGTGGCTTTACTCGCCCTCCTGTCCCTTCCGCAGGAAGTCGGGTTGGAGAGGAGGATGCCCCGGGGTGCCGCTCACCACACTGAAACTCATCCGCTCCATCCTCACAGTCCTTCTGGCCATCGCACAGCCACACACTGGAGATGCAGTTTCCGCCTGGGCAGGCAAAATGGCCGTCCTCGCAGAGGTGTCCGGCGGACGCTGCGGACACATTAAGCCAAAAAAGTAAGTCCTATCTCTGCTCCCTAACCAAAAGCAGACAGGCAGTCAAAATATGGCAGCTTGATTTCCCAGCAGGCAGTTGGGCTCCCCTCAGTCTTATGCATATTAATGTGCTCCACCTGCCCCTTGTTCTGAATAGGAGTTTATGCTGTTAATTCGCCACTGTGACCGGTGAAGGTGAGGTCCTCCTGCAGGACATCCAGCTGTATTAGTCCGGCTCAGTTACGCCGGTCGCTTTGGATAAAAACGAACACACTACAGCTGCCTGGCTGCCTGCCCATGAGCCACACTCCATGAGGATCAGCTTCCAGAAGCACGTGCTGTTCTGAGGCCTCTAAGTGACATCTACATTTTTATTTATTTAGCATTCAGCACTTATCTGCTTCAGCTCCTGTTCTGAATGTGCTTGGATGTCATTTCCTGTTTCACTTGGAAGCCAGACCTTCACCTTGGACACATGGGCCTAGCTCTTGTCCCACACAACGGTAACTCACCGCGGCATCCCGTCTCATCGGCAAGATCCCCACAGTCGTTGGCTCCGTCGCAAACCCAGGACGGGTGGATGCAGAGGGAGGTGGAGTTACAGCTGACAAATCCTTGCTCCTTCACTCCCAGTCGGTAGAAGTTGGAGCAGTCCGTGTTGTCTGTGGACATGTGGCACAGCAGGCTGGGTTACACCACGGCAGGGTGTGGTGCAGTCTGGCCGTGTGGAAGGAAGACAAGGCCCTATGTGCCGTAATAGATTCCTGCCAGCGTCTATCAGCACATCTGATTTAAGCAGACATTAGGGCAAATGAATCCATTTAGCCCCAATGACAGAATTACATTAGATTAACCTCTGTTTCGGCTGTCTGCGGTGCTTTTCTTAATTTCTTTCGAGCTGCCGATGAATGCAAAGCTTGCTAAGCGCTCTGGGGCAAATATGTTAGAATCGCACAACATAAAAATAAATTGGAGTGAACTGAAAGAATTCCAGATGAACAGCACAGAGATTATCTGGTGGAGAAGAGGAGAAGGAGAGAAGGAGAGCGGGAGGAGAGTCAAGAGAGGGGGAAACAGAAGGATGGAAAGGGTGCCAGGACAGGGGGAAACGGAGAGAGACAGGAGAAGGGAAGACAGAGAGAAAAAGAGAGACAGGAGAGGGGAAATTCTGCGCCGGGGGAAGCCAGAGAGGTCTGACTCACTGCAGTTTTTCTCGTCAGAGGCGTCAGCACAGTCGATCATCTGATTGCACCATGCTGTGGCGGGAATGCAGGCCCCGTCCTGACAGCGTGCTTCAGAGGACAAGCACGTTGAATCTGTAGGAGGGACAAGCAGTCAGCTGACTTCAGCTCCCCAATAAGATCTCAGTGCCCGTGTTTGCTCTGGGAAGAACTCGACCAAATGCCGTTAAACGCCACATGGGGATCTTTGAAAGAGCACTTTAAATAAATAACTGCATAAATCACACTAACTCTGCAGGAAAACTTATTTTCATATTCCTTCTCATTTCACTTCCTTTTAGCAATCATAATACCCAGCATTCCTTTCAAGGGAAGCTAATTAAGTTTTCACGTTAGTGATTAAGGAATCCCACTGCTGCTTAGCGGGGATTAGTGGTGTTTTTCAGGTTTCAGGAAGCTTAGGAACCTCGGATTTCTCTTTGGGCGATTCTTTGATTTCATGCAGGAACCAGTGAAGGAAATAATATGGAAACCAGTCCAAAATGGGGACATTAAGAGAGGTTTAAATGGTCAACTTAGGCCTAAATAAAAGGCAGGATTTCTTTGAGAATATCGATCTAGAGTCTCTGGAGGTGCTCTGCGCGTAAACGCAGCTAGCGTGGGAGACGGCCGGTTAATCCATGTGTACGTACTTCCAAGCATCTGTAGGGTGCCACGGTGTTGAGGAGAGAAGCCGTGCTAATCTATGCGATCAACCAGGCTCAGCCATACAGTATGTTCACAGAGCTACAAATCCCACGTCTGGGACGAGATCCTGTTCTGTGACACGCATCTGTGGCCCAAATCCACAAAGCACATCCTCATTTCCGATGACAGCATGATTCCTCTGTTTATAATTCAATTCCAGTCGATGTTGCAGTTATATTTTATGGCAGCAGGTACAGTTAACAAACTTCTGATCTGAAGGTTGGGGCTTTACATCCTCTGGAGAGCACTGCTATAGAGCAAAGCACTTATTTAATTTGGTCAAAAATCAGCTGCAGCAATAGGTAAATTTTTGTATGTTTATCAGAGTCAGCTAATTACTTAATTCATAATGAGCATAAATATTGACGAAGCCACGCTACGTCAGCAGAAAGACTGATTAGCACCAACTGTGTTTAGCTTCTCATCACTATGGAGATCAGCGCACCCACGCCATACCCCCCACTGGCACGTAACATCCCTGGGGAGCCCTGTGGATGGGGGAGCGGGGGGTATAGAGCCTGACCCGGCAGATCCTGCTTCCCGCCTGGAGCAAGCAGCACTTTCAGCAGCTACGACCCCCTTAGTGTGCAAAACCAACGAGGTATTTCATCACGACAGCAAAGCAGCAATCAGCGGTTACCCCCCACCCTGGACTGATGGGGGGTGCTCATATTATCTGCGTTTTCGTGATGGTGTCAGCTGGCTAGCAGTCAGTTGCAGGTCCGGTGGTGCTCAGAGGGACTCACTGCTACAGGACGCCTCGTCTGAGTCGTCGCCACAGTCATCAAGGCCGTCGCAGAAGCGGTTGTGGGCCACGCAGTGCTGGTTGTTGCAGGCTCTGAAGCCTTTCCTGCAGGATCTGTTATCTGCTCCAAGCAGGTGGGAAGAAAAGGAAAAGAATAACATCAAAAATGATGGAGATCGCTGGGGGTCGCTGGCCTGACCCTCATATATATCTCCCTCCATAGCCCAGAAGGTCAGTGGGGCTGATCAAGTCCTTACCGCAGTACTGCATTTTCTCGTCTGACTTGTCTTTACAGTGAGCTATTCCATCACATGTGAACTGATAGTCGATGCACTCGCCGTTGCTGCATTCGAACTCTGTGTGGATGTCACAGGAAGAGTTCCTGGCTGGAAATGGGAAATACAAAAGATTGAGATGGGTTACGGCTATGTCCATGGCAGGCCGCCCC
>JAODJU010000001.1:51685771-51696593 GCA_026776725.1 Gnathonemus echidnorhynchus | reverse complement strand
GCCCCCCCCCCCCCCCCCCCTCCCGGCCCTTCCCTTTCCTACTAAGTGACCCTATTTGTTGTTTATTTGTCGTTTCTGGAGCCCCACTCAAATGTCTCAAAAATTAAACAGATAGCTAGTGATTATTATAGTCAGAAAATTGTAGCTAGCTGAGTATCAGACATAAGAAATGTGTTTCTTAATATTTAGAGTAGTGACTATTCGTGGCCAACAGGGGCCTCCCAAACCTCAGGGGCCCCTCGCAAATGCATGCCAGGCCTCTACCTCTTCTGCTTAGGTCGTGAAAACAAACCACTAGCCACCTTTCTCAGTCTGCTAAACGTGCTAATGGTTAGTGGCTCCATCTGGCCTTCCCAACACTGTCCTCCCCAGAGTGCTGACCGCTCGCCTTTAAAGGGATCCTCAATGCTCCATAGGCTGTACTATTGAATTAAGCATAACTGCATTGTGCCCCCTGCTCCCCCACCCACCAAAAAAGGTAGGTTGCAAGTGAGAATTACTGTCAGTACTACTGAATGCCACGAATACTTCCCCAAAATACATTTCCATAACAAAAAATGGCAAACAGGGGTGGAATCACAATCACATTCTTTCATTGAACTTTCAGATAAATAAATACTCTGTTGGCATGCAAAACCAATAAATCTTGTGAATAAGGCGATAAAAGAGCGAGTCGATGGCAGATCCGAGGAAAGGGGGCTTACACACGCATCGCTTATCTTCCAGGAGCACACGCTCCCCCCGGCAGCTGCAGTTCACTGTGCCATGGGGGGTCAGCAGGCAGAGATCGTGACAGCCCCCATTCATCACCCGGCAGGGGGACGATTCACCTGCAAAAGGGGGAGTAGGAAACAGCAGCGTTAGCCTCCTGGCTAATGACGACCCTTCCCATGCTCTCCAGCGATGGTCTGGCTTGTAAAGACCGTTACCAGCGTGGGGTTTTGGATCAGGCTGTAGCCTGGACCCTGTTGGCAATCCCCCAAAAGGGCATAGACCCCACGGTGATCACAAGTGCATAGGGATAGGAATCACACATAGACACACAAACATTTGTGATTATATCTATATGGGGACTATCCATTAATTTCTATGGGAAAAACCCAAATCGCAACTATGACAACCTTAAGCCCTACCCAGCCCTAACCTTAACCATAAGTAACCAAACAAAATACAAGATTTTTGGCATTTTAATTCTTTTAGGTGCATACACAGATTTTTATAAAATTGAGGTTATATGGGGACCAGAAAAATGTCCCTACAAAGCAAAAGGTTATCAAAGGGTAATCTGGTCCCCACAATGGAAAAAATGCAATCACACACAAACACACACAATCATGTGCAATCAGACACATACCAACGAACACAGACAATGGCAACTCCTTGCCTTGTCTGATTTAAAAAGTCACGCCAGCATTCTCAGGGCCACACCGACCCACGCCTGGCTCTGACTGCGGCGTCAAACCCAGGGATCCTGGGAAACAGGGCCGCAATGGACCATTCCTTAAACTGCGTCACCTGCAGTTTTCACTGAACAGAACCATAGACAGTGTGTTCTGACACCAGCTGGTAAGGCAGACCAACGCTGGCCATCACACCAATGGGGGGGAGGGTATATCCTTTTTTCATCAGAACCGAATCATCACAACCCGCATTTATGATTATACAGCATATGCGTGGGGCCATCCGTCTTGAGCGTTCCGCCCACATTGAGAACATTACGCGAGCATCGTCTGGCCGTGATGCTCCCTTACTAAGCCGCTGCGCTCAGTGTCCTCGCTGAGCATAGTGCTCCGGCTGTCAGGTGGCCACCTCTGTCAGTCCGTCACGCCAGCTGTACCGCTCAGATAACAGGGGATGAACAGCCAGCGGCCCCAATCTGCTCATATGGCCGCCTCCAGGCTGGGCTACCGAGGAGGACTGGCGTTTCTATACAGCGACAGGAGGTGTCCTCGTTTTCCGAAGTGTGAGGGGGTCAGACGTGGGCCGCCTACGTGGCACTGGGAGGTGGAGTGTTCCGCTTCCCCTTGTTCAGCTACCGTTCTCACCTGATTGCTGATAACAGAAATCCGTCCATCCATCTGCTAACCATTCATCTAGGTCAGGGAACTGTGGAGCCTATCCCAGGCAGCACAGGGCATGAGGCTGGGGTACACCCGGGATGGGGTACACCTGCAATAGGGTACACCGGGATGGGGTACACCTGCAATAGGGTACACCTGCAATAGGGTACACCCGGGATGGGGTACACCTGCAATAGGGTACACCCGGGATGGGGTACACCTGCAATAGGGTACACCCGGAATGGGGTACACCTGCAATAGGGTACACACGGGATGGGGTACACCCGGCAAAATATGATGGCATACCAGGAATTATAATAAGGGAATAATCAGTGACATTAGCAGAAGTAAAGGGTGAGAGCGGATGGCTCATGTCTCTGGTTTTTAGTGAATGTTTGCAGTGTAACATCTGTGCTATATTACTCAGAGATTGCAGGGTTACAGGCATTCTGTATACTGACTGACGGCAGGACGTATGCCAGGGATTCATAGCAGGTGCTCATATCTGAACCTCCATGCAATGACATGTAACAAGGGCTTCTTATGGGATGTAGGGTTATGTTTGGAGCCAAGTTATCACAAAGTGAAGAAACTGCCCAAACCACCAGCTTCTTCAGTTTAACAGCACAAATCAAGCAAGAGAAGTGGTGCAAAAAGCAGTAACCTGCCAGACTGCCAATGATCTCTACACCCAACATAAGCCAAAGAGAGCTGCTAAAGAGAACAGCAAAAGAGAGTGGCTAAAGACAGTGGCTAAAGAGAGAAGCTAAAGAGAGAGACTAAAGGGAGCAGCTAAAGGGAGCAGGTAAAGAGAGCAGCTAAAGGGAGCAGGTAAAGTGAGCAGCTAAATGGAGAGGCTAAAGGAGCAGCTAAAGGGAGAGGCTAATGGGAGAGGCTAATGGGAGAGGCTAAAGGGAAAGGCTAAAGAGAACAGGAAAAGGTAGCAGCTAGCTGCTAGAACGGACCGTAGTGGGAGCACCTTTCCCTACAAAACTAATGACACACATGGCTGGAACTGTAAGCACCCCCCTAGTGAGCCATGATTCAGCTGTCTGGGGGGAGGAAGGAGGTGTCGACAGGGCCTTGCAGGCCTGTTACACAACGGTGGCTAACACTCCCTGGGAGAGCCGCGCCCACGACGGGCGGGATGATGTAAGCAGTCGCTAAGAGAAGCTGACACACGGACAGGTTTCCATTGCAGTCCCGTGGTATGACAGACGGCTCAGTTAGAACCCTCTGGCCGCAATCAGAAGCAACAGAAAGGCAGATGGAGGCAGTGCTTCCATCTCCAAAGCCGGGGGGCCCATCCCCGATCTAATCTGCCCCCTCACTGCTCTGACTCGCCCCCCCCCTTAACGTTTACTGCTGATGCCCCCAGTCATGTTGATCCATTGCTCTCATGTCACACAGGAAAAATTGCCACGGTGATCAAGGAGGGGCGCGGTCAAAATACGTCGAGGCAGAACTACGGGCTGATGGGCTAATCTGCACCTCCATTAATACACATGCACACACACGTGTGCACACACATGCTCGCACACACGCACACAGTTCATATATCCCTATCACTGTGGGCACTCTCCATTCATTTCTACGGCCATAAGCATAATCCTAACTATGACGACCTTAACCCCCATCCAGCCCTAACTTTAACCATAAGTGACCAAATAAAATACACTTTTATTAATCTTACCTTTTAATTGCACTCACAGAGTTTTATAAAATCGAGGTTTAAAGTGTGGGAACTTGAAAAATGTAAAATAGTAACAGGTCTTACCACAGGTTTTCCGCACAATGTGTTAAATGCAAACCTGCGCACACATCTGCAAGCACACGCACACACACACATACATAGTCACACATACACACACACACACATACTGTACACACACACACAGTAGGGGGCAGGGCGCGGTCAGAACAGGCATACTCACAGCTGGCAGATTCGTTGGCCACAGCGATTATTCCCATTGGCTGCTGGGGAATGTCAGCTCGGAGCACTTTGGTGTCGCTCCCTGTGTACTTATCAGAGCGCAGCACGGCCCTCCGAACCCAATCTGACCAAAAGATGAAGTCGCCATAAATAGCCAGGCCGAAAAAGGTCCCCGGCCCTGACTTCACAATCACCTACGATTTGAATGAAGCAGAAAAGCACATAAATTACGGTTGGGGCAGCTGGCCGGAGAATGAGGCGTCACTCACTGATGACAAAATCACAGGTGACCCCTTAACAGTGAGCTGCGGACCTCTTCCCATCTTTAAACAGATACAGGACTTTATCACATTACAGCATGCACAATGACACTCCAAACGAGGGCTGAGACAAGGCACATAAACAGTTTCATAGAGATCATGTGACCATTCCTCTGTGTCACATGGCAAGAACCGGGGGTAACTGTGACAGGGGGGCTAAGATGACATCTACAGACAGCTTTCGCAGAGCCCATGTAGAAAAGGAACATGGATGGCAGGCCAATACAACAGGAGGGTTTTCGCAGGGTACGGTGGAACGTCTGTTGAGGACATGCTAATTGCAGTTACGCGCCACAATGGTGAAGTTGACGCGCTGACATGCTGTAAAAATCGCAGAAGGGGTTTGTTTCTGTCTGTTACCAAATGAAAGCATCTGGTTGTTTATATTCATGGGGTAATTTTCTACAAATTGTAATTTATAAGTTAAAAATCTGTGGGCTTTTTGTAGGATGCTAGTCACGTTTAAAACCAGGCCGCACGTCTGATACACTACAGTCAGTTTTTACGGTTTCAACTGAGTAACTCTTATTCTGCACTGACCTCCTTGCAAAACCACAAAGAGACTCATCTGTTTATCAGAGAGAGTCTGTAACAATATGAGAAAAAGAAAACAAAGAAGAAATTGCTGTTTTCCAGCAGAAAGTCTGATTTATGGCTGCAGTTTCCATAGAGCGTTTCTTCAGGTACTGTCAAGCTGGTGCTGTTGCCATTTCGCTAGAGACAACCCACTGTGCAACGAGCGGTCGGACACAAACGGAAAAACCCCAGGCTTTTAGAGGGCACAGGACGGGAAGAGCTGCAAGGCGATGACACATTCTGGTCTCAGTGCCAGGATTTGGGCATATTACCCATAATCCCACGCTGCGGGTCTGCGGGGCTGTCAGAGCGAACGTGGCACTTAGTTTATGGTTGACCTACACAGTCGTGTGTCTCTGAGGGTGACGTGTGACCTGAATTACCCCAGCGGTTACAGCGAGAACTTTGTCAGGAGTTGAACTTGTTTACAGCTAGATTGTACAGGAGCAGAGCATTTAATTAAAGTGAGTCAGCACCTGTAAACCGTGCTGATGTACGGACAAACAGCCCCTGGCCATCTAATCTTATTGGACGACTAGTTTCAAGGTGCCACACTAAACCAGAGCACATTTCTTCAGCAGCCCCGGAACGGGAAGCAGCATGGAGATCATTAGCATCTGTGCGACGAGCCGCATTTTATGTTAATGATGCATTCCGGGCCTCAATGGCTGTTGCTTCCTGTTCCATGATTACATGAGAGTAGCTTGCTATCAAACCGGAATAATCATCATCGTCGCGATGTGCCAGGCCTGCCCAAATCATCTCCATGACACGCAGGCTAAGATGACCGCAGAGGGGAGAAGATGAAATTGCGTCCTGTTTACACTCCTGTCGGTCATGGTATAATGCGCCATGCAGCCGACTCAATACGTATCTGCCTCCCTCCCCACCTTTTCGCCACAGCCCCCCATTACTCAGCCATTAGCGGCGGGCCTCATACTGCTCTGCCCAGCTTCATTTTCACATTTTAATTGGTGAAGCTGACAGGCTGTTACGTGAGGGGCATCAGCAGACCGTGGAAGAGCACCCCCCACTGGTCAGGATGGTAATTGGGATGGATTTGGCCCTAACTCAGAGTTTCTGAATCATGGAGACATTAGCCATTAGGCAGGTGGCGGTTTTGCTGGTGGGGGGTTGGGGGGGGGGGGTTTCATTCAGGGGTTACACACGGCTTTTTGCTGTGAGTTCAACACGTCTGTGTACATTGTGGCTTAGTGTTCTCCCTCCCAGAGGCCTGAGACTTCAGAGGGGGTAATTACAGGCTTAATTAAGCATTCCAGCAACGGAGATGCCACCTCTGCATAAAATATCAACGGCCATACGGCAGTGCCAGGCCACAGCACAAAGCTATCAACTCACAGAGAACCGGAACGGGAAGCAGCTAAGGCAATCCTCACGAGAGGGAATTTGTCAGTGCAGAAGCGTTTTACTAATTTTAGGAACAATATCCTGCCAATCAAATTACCCCTCAGCAATTAGCAGTGCTAAAAAACATGCAATTAACCCATGGATTAATTATAGTGTTACAGTTCACCGCGGCGCATGTTGTACGATGTTCTTTGTATTCTTTATTTTGATCTGGGATCAGGGTGGAAGGAGATGGTTCTCTGGCCATCTGTTTGGAGGTCATAGGTCAGCTATTTGTTTCTTTCATTCCTGCCCTTAGGTTTGGACTTGAGCCCACGCCAGTATGCAAGAGGGGTCAAAGCAGGTCCACTCACATGCCGCTGGGATCCATCGTACTCGCAGCGCTCTATCTTTCCCAGGCTCCCGTCAGAGAAGTAGAGCTTCTCGGCTCTGTGGTCAATGGTCAGCCCATTTGGCGTGACGATGTCTGAGCCCACGATAACCTGGATGCCACTCCCGGCCAGCGTGGACCGGACGATACTGGGGTGCTGCTCATTCCAGTTGGTCCAAAACATCAGGCTGAGAAGAGGAAGAGGGTCATAGCCGGTCAGATAGATTTTGGCCACATATAGGGGATCTGTGCTCCACTGAAAGAGGCTCATTCATCTTTAGAATAATGTTCATTTACACACACTCATGCAGACAGACTAAGGATACGGGGTACACAAGCACCGCCAATCTAAAGCGCCAGGCAAATCCTGAGACAGATTAAACACATTTGTATTTACATTTTACTTATTTAGCAGATGCTATTATCCAAAGTGACATACATTTTTGAGAAAGCAGGGTCACCCAGCGTCTAAAGCAATTTGGGATTTAGGCCCTTTCTCAGGGGCCCAACTGCAAGTCTACCAATCCTGGGTTATAAACTGGAGACCATCCAATCACGGGCATAGCACCCCAAGCCACTGAGCCACACACTGCCCTCTCATTTACATACACTGACGCTCAGGTGGAGAACCGTGCTGGAGCCTTCACTGCTCCGGAAGCTTCCACACAGCGACAAGGGAAGCTGCCAGTTACCAAGGCAACAGGGTCAGAGAAGCAGTTTTGGAATCAGGAGGCTAACAGCTCCACCCTGTTTCAGCCGGGAGCATCACAGGATGAGGGTTGGGGTGGGCTGATGGACTGTAGCTTATCTGGGCCTTTTCACGATCCCATTCAGCTTGGTGGTTAGCAAGGAGGAGCCAGCAGGATGCGGTGGGTGGTGGTGCAAGGCCTCCATTTAAATGAGGCACTGAGAAGGCTGGGTGAAACTCAGCCAATCAGGCGACAGGGCACAGTGGCAGTGGTGCCGCTTCAGCTTCAGCCACCAGCGCGATAACCCTCAGCTTGTCGGGAGAGGTACACTGGGGGGCTGTACTGAGAGTCCACATGCCCAATTTAACTGTCACCATAAAGGCACAAGAAGTCAGCCCAGCTTATCTGTCTGGGGGACTGGACCAGTAGAGGTCAAACCCCAGGTACTTCTGGAACCATCCTTAAAAGAGCTTTATTCCCCACAACACGAGTCTTGAACATCTGTCAGTTTCACAGCTATAACTGGAACTGAATTCCACAGGCGTCCCGATCCCGGTGTGTTACTGGAGGTCAGAAGGATGCAGGTTCGGGTCCCAGGGTTCTAGGTGTGAACACGGCCTCACTTATTGAGTGTGTGTGAGTGGGCAAACCATAATATAATACAAACAAGCTGCTTTAAATGTAAGTCGACGAATGGTCCCATTCCAAAGAAAAGAAGCAATTTTGGCAATACAGTGATGCTTTTAACATGCTGTTAGCCACGTGGTGCAGTGATGCATACCACAGACTGTCAGAAATCCACTTTTTTAATTAGATTCTGTCTCACTGGCTTTCAGTAGCAATGTACTGAGCTTCAATAAAAATTCTAATATAGACAGACGGGGTCATTTCTGGCAACTGTCCATGGTGGACAGCACTGTGCCTTCCGCACACTAATCCCCTGGGGTAATTTGATTAGAAAATAAAGAATCTGGGGTGAGGCTCACAGAAAAAGATGAGAATCCCTGATGGGGCCTGAAGATGAGTCACCGCCCTGCTTTAATTAACTGTAAACATTTCAGGTCCATTCGAGAATTTGCTGAGGGGCAAATTTGGGAGGAGCCTGTGAAGCTATGCAATGGATGCGGTTCAGCCTGGATCCACAGGACTTGATGTAGATGCTAATATTACTGCAGTAGTAATGTTATCGTTTCATTTCCAGGTTATCGAATAGGGGAAAAATGCCACTGCATGACAAGACTGATGTTTTAATAATATCCTGCGGGTCCAGGTTCTGACTAGCCCGTTTCTCATTCTACTGCAGTTTGCCCGTGTCTCCGAGGGGCACCTGTGCGTCAAATGAGAGGTTGCTCATGCTGCGGCTGCTAGGGGAACATGACTCTGCAAGATCTGAGGAGATGCTGCAGTGGGGGGTTGTGGTGGCACTCACTTCTGACACACATCCAGCACCAGGACGTGGGGGTGATCCTCCTCGGACATGCGGACCACCACCTCCCTGGTGAAGGCACCCGGCCGGCTCTGGTCGATGGTGTGCCGGCTAATGGTGGAGGAGGTGGAGCTGGTCCAATACAGAGTGTCCCAGGGCCGGTGGTAGGCCAGGCCTTCAACTGAGCCCACGTCTGTTAGAACCAGAAAACAGAGGGTGGGCAAAACCACACGGAACTGGGATAATCACATGGAAATGAAATAACCATACAAAACTGGGATGATCACACAGAATGACCACATGGAACTGAGATAATTACATAGAAACAGGATAATTATAAGGACCAGTGAAGAACACACAAAACCAGGATAACCAGACAGAAACTGAAGAGCTACACGGAACTGGGATAATCATACGGAACTGGGACAGCCACACAAAACTAGGATAACCACATAGAATTGTGTAGTATTTTAATCACTATGTTAAGGAAACACTGTGATGCTGTGCACTTGTAGATATTATCTATGAATATTAGCATGGTAGCATGGAATGATTTCATGGGCCAGCATGGTCTATTAGCCAATAGCAGAGAGACTTATGTTAGGTGTGACTGGGCATAGAGAAAAGTGGAAGGGATTAAAGCTTTTTGACTACATATGGGTGACCCACATTTGTCATCTAACCCCTACTGTGTGGGTCAATAAAACTCATTTTAAATCATTAACATCCAATAATGTATGGAACAAAATTTCTTGATAGTTCATCCTCTCAGTACCAATGTCAGAATTCAGCTGAGACTCATAAACTGGCAGCTTTCAACTGACTCCTGGACACAAATGCCAGGCAGGATAACTGTCCCACACAGAGGCGATTCCACACCTGCACAGCGTCAGGTGATTTAGGAAAGGCACCCACGGTGAGATCAGATCATCGCGTTCCTGTCCGCCATCCATCACTGCTCACGGCCGCTAATGAAGATAGATTTCAGGCCTCGAAGTTCAGGAGCTGCCCCACTTCTCCACCAGTGTGCCTCCTGGCCTAGCACCAGCCAGGCTCCCAGTCAAGCACCATAGTTAAGGAGTTAAGCGTTTCTTAGCCGTTATACCCTAGAGATTAAGGAAGCCTCACCAGCTTCTCTTAGCACATTGCATAATGCATAAACCCTAAAACTGTAAGCTAAGGAAATCTTTCAGGATCATCTACTAAGCAGCTTAATTTCAGGAAAAATACTCAACTGTCCAAATGAATGAAATAACTAAGCTACTTAGGACACCTTGAATAAAGTATTTACTACAATGTTAAATATGATTAAATAAAGAATTTTACTCTAAGGCCCATCAGATTGTGTAAGCAAAATTAAAATGAGCTCAAATGTAAAAATATGGAACCTAGTAGCAATAGCTATGGTCTTGGGACAAATTTCCAGTGTATCAGAAACCTTGGGAAATTGTCTGTATTATGGGTGATACCTAAAAAGGCCAAAAGAAAGTACACGTTTGCTGTGACTGATATTTCTATGAAACAGGACAATCAGTGAATTGAGTTAGTTACGTAAGGAGTCACTATAAATGAAACAGACTCTAACCCCATGTCTGTGACCAGCTCTGTCCAGAGAGAGTTCCTTAGAGCACATTTCTGCAAGCTGATATTTGGGGCACTTACTACACTAAACATCAAATAAACATGTTCTGTAGTTTGGAGATGCTGAATCAGCATGTTCTGCTAACCAGCTACAATCTCCTGTGTCAGGGTCAGCTCCTGTTGTCCCAGTCTGTGTCCTTTTCCCCATTGTCCTAGTCTGTAGTGTTTCCCCTGCTCCCCGTCAGCCACATCGCTCAATGAGCTGAGCATGCGGCTATCTGTTAACCCCTCCTGTTGTGTGTCTGTTTTTGTATTTTGTTCCCTAGTGTTTCATTTGTATGAGTTTTCTAGTTCCTGTGTCTTGTGATTTGTACATGCTTTGTGCCTGTGCTTGTGTTTTTACCTATCTGTAATTCCCCTAGGGCAGGGGTCTCCAACTCTGGTCCTGGAGAGCTACTATCCAGTAGGTTTTCTATCCTACCTGGCTTCTGATGAGCCA